>HG814229.1:0-245012 GCA_000576735.1 Penicillium fuscoglaucum FM041 | reverse complement strand
GGGGGCACTCTGTTTGCCAAACAGAGTGCAACATCTCCCAAGCACACGGGCGAAAAAGCAATCGGGGTGGAGACTCGAGCCTTCTGCAGACATACTCATGGTTAATAATCAAACTTTTCAAGCACTTCCTGTATTTTTATTAACTGTAGTCGCTCGGGGCTTACCAGTTCTGCTAGCGGAGCGGGCCTCCTCCATTTCGACTAGATACTGCTCATTCAAGACTCGTTGTGGATTTTCCAGCACATGTAACCGCCGTGCCAGTTCACGGTTGCGCCTGCAATTGTATCCAGTCAACATCAAACATAGGACGCAACAAAGCACAATCAGACTGTACCAACCTGTCTCGGTCCCAGAGATATAATAGAATCAGGATGGTACACAACACCACACACAACACGAAACACAACCCCCACACGAGAGCAATTCGCCAGTCGGGTAGGACTTTCGGAGTGGGAAATTTCATTTTGCGAACGGCTTGCCGGCAACACCCTCACGCTCACAGGTAAGAAATTTGACGGCCTTGAAGAGAGGAAAGAATGTACACAAAGAGAGGAAGAGGAGAGGAGGAGGAGAGGAAGAAGAGGGAAACAGGAGATTGTAAACAAGCTAGCTATGGGAGAGCAGGAGCCACCCACATTCTATATTTAAGGTTTCCTCGAGTTGCGTATGTTCACGTAGAGCTTGGTCAGCGAGTAGTAGATCGGTCATTATAGACCGGTCTACTCGACCAAGGACATAATCGTATACCAGATCCCGACGATCATCACATACGAAAAAAGACTTAAGATTTTCACACATGCAAAGAACCACTAGAGGTCTCGGAACAGAGCCACTGAAAAATGCCATATTGTAGGCGAGTAGAAAATTTAGTATGAGAGGAAGATAATCTCTTTAAGTAGAAAATGCTCCAAGATGACAGAGGAATGATTCTTACAACTTCTTGCTACCTAACCTGCCTAAAGTTGTGAGATTCCAATTGGTCTACCGATTCATTTCAAGGTTCAAATGTCCCACGGTTCTAAAGAAGATCCAGACCGGCTCCTAAAGTAAACTGCTAGAATGCTCTCTATATGATCAGTTCAAAAGCGCGTCGGAATATGTTTCTCTTCGGAACTGGCTAAGCGTGTTCAAAAGTCTGTAAGCGCTATACTTTCTCCAACCGTGGACAAACCGTACTCTAATGTAATCACGTTACAGTAAACTAGGTATAACCTAGGCTCTACGTAGGATTCTGACCCTATCTATATCACCCTCATCCCCATCTCATACCACCAATTGCTTCTATAATTTCACGTTATCATTCTCTTCCGCACATAATCTAGCACATACGACCATAGGGTGTGGAAAACAGGGCTTCCCGTCCGCTCAGCCGTACTTAAGCCACACGCCGGTGGTGAGTTAGTAGTTGGGTGGGTGACCACCAGCGAATCCTCACTGTTGTATGTTTTTGTTAATTTTTGGTCTATGTCTTATATATAGAATGTCTTATAATATCACGGTCGGGCCTCATCTTCCCCCTGGTACTCGGGAGACCGACCCCACGGGTGGGATCACTATTGGTCTACATGGAGTCTAGATCCCACTTGGTACTATTGAAGCCTCTAGCGCTTTTTTATAATTACCCCTCATTTTCATCACTCGGCCATATTCTCACGTTTATCGAGTGTTATTATCTATCTTATTCTCATGCTGGTTTATTTTTGTTTATGATTTTACCCAAGAAATGAATTCCAACGGCAGCGATGGCCTTAAATTTGAGGCTGGCAATACCGAAATAGATCCCGCTGTGTTAAAGGGTAAGCTATAAGCTCCCGGCCAACTTACAGGCTCGTCTTCATATTAATTACATCCCAAGAACTCCCTGAGGGATGCAAGGTCACATCAACTGAGAATCATGGCGTAAGTTTCTGGGCACAGACGGGTCGTATCGATGTTTTGCTCCGTGATGGCACACCACAGTCCTTCTTCATCAAAGTTCTTTCGAATGAAATAGGCATGAATATGACCAGGGGTGAATTTCAGTCCATAAGCGCCATGTATAACGTTCTGCCAAAATTCGTCCCAAGGCCCATCGCCTGTGGCACCTACAGCGCGATACCAGATACCCACTTCTTCCTCTGCGAGTTTCAAGAAATGACTGACGATATGCCTGACCCTCATGAATTCACCGCGCTTCTATCAACGCTACATCAGAAAAGCGTATCGCCTACCGGCAAGTTCGGGTTCCATGTCACCACCTACGCAGGAAACCTACCTCAGTTCGTAGGATGGGAAGAAAGTTGGGAAGTCTTCTTTTCTAAAACAATGAAGCAGGCGCTTGACCTAGAGATTGAAAGGAAGGGGCCTAGTGAGGAGCTAGGAATCCTCTCCAAGGCTTTGTTCGAAAGGGTTATCCCGAGGCTCCTAAGACCGCTCGAGAGCGACGGCCGAACAGTGAAACCTTCACTTGTTCATGGAGATCTTTGGTACGCAAATGCAGGGATTAATGTCGATACCGACAAGCCCCTTGTCTTCGATGCGTGTAGCTTCTTTGCGCACAACGAATGTACGTTCGCCTACGGAACACTTGCGATGGATGATGCTAAACACGTTAAATTTGAAGATGAGTTTGGCCAGTGGCAACCAGCTTGTAATAGGTTTGGGGACGAATATGTCGCTGCCTACAGCACATTCGCTCAGATTTCCCCACCGGAAGAGGACTTCCAAGGCCGTCTAGACCTCTATAGGCTGTGAGACACTGAGAGACTCGTTTCCTTCCTCTTGGTCTAGGTAGCTAATATCGAGTTAGGAGATTTGATACGCACGTATCGGCGCTTTTTGTTGAAAACAAGACACTTCGTACACAGTGAGGGTATCCTGAGCCTACAGTCTAGTTTGGCGGCTAATGAGCTCAACAGGGTCCTTGATGTCATGAGAGATTTGGTGCAGAGATATGGTTAGTAGACAGCAGCAATGATACTATGTTCTTTTGTTATTTTGTAGGCGGTGTAAATGTGCACAATATCTTGAATGAACTACTTGTGCGCGTGGGAATTTGATTGAACTCTGAAGCTAATAGGTTAATAAGGAGGCTAGGATGGGTGTGTAATGGAAAATCGAGATTCTATTGGAATTTGACTATGTAGACAGTTTCCCTATCACATGCTTATAGGTAGAGAGCAGATCTAGGTTTTATCTATGAGATACGTTCCTTCGGTTTAAAATCTATTACTCTATAGACACTCTCTTAGAATAATCAAGACCGCCCCTAATCACCGCCAGGTCGCCACCCCGGGTCAACATAATATCTCTCTCTGCCAAGACACAAACGATGTCTCTTCTCCCAGCAAACCAATCGGATGGGAGGAAAAAGTGCTCAAAGACATCGAGCGTCAGGGAATTCTTACGTTGCACAATCTCTAGCTCATTGAGATCGACAGAGCACACCCAAAAAGACCGGTTCAAGAATATAAGTTTCCTCGATCCGTCAATTCCGATGACATGGGCAACGCTTAGTTCAAATGCTGTCATCCTTGAGCAAAGCGGAGCGCCTGAACTCGATGTCACGAGCATGTTCTCCCCGCCTTGATCCATGGTAGGGTTATCTAACACCGCCACAGCATCTGATTTCTTCCCCCGCAACAAGCTACTATCATTGTTTCCGACAGAAAGGCAGTCTCCGTCAAGGATCGCAATTCTGTTGAAGTTGATGGAGCTGTCCGGAAATGACAGATGGAACATGATTCTTTTGTTTTGGTCAAGTGAAAAGAGGACCGCGCTTTTGAGCTCTGGCTTCTCGTCTAGTGACAGTGCAATAGATGAAGTTTCAGACCAGTCACTCCAGCGGTAGGTACAGACTTTGAAGTCGTTGATACAGACAACATGTAGAGGGGATTCTGGATGGGAGGTCCATTTGCGAATTCCTGGCAGTTGTGGATAGGTCCGCTCTCTCTCATGTTTACCGCTGTCCAAGTTGAACAGGTGATCAGACTCGCGAGTCGATACCAAGAACTTCGCCGCCATTTCTCCTACTAGGACATCTATGATTGCCTTGTCGGAGTCAAGATGGGACTTGAACAGTAGAGTTATATCACCAAGCCAACCTTTGTCTGCTGACTGATGGATTCTGTGCACGAAGATCCTGTTGGATGCGTCGACGCTTAGGAGGGCGTCTCTCTGTTCAACCCAGGCCAACAGACGAACTGGTGACTTATGGCTGTAAAGGGTCCCTAATCTCGCAGCCGTTTTCCGTTCGTATAGCACGACTGATCCATCATCCTTTCCGCAAAAGATAACTTCCGATGTATGATGGAGCACCATGGCAGTGATCTTTGCTTTGGCTTCCATAGAGACCGCTTCGACCACTGTAGTAAAAGTGGCCCCGCTACTGTCATCGCTCATGGACTCACGCAACAAAGCTTCAGGTTCCCAGACAGTGCACTGTGCACCTCTTATGTCGGCAAGAAGCATACTGTCTCTAGTAAAGCCAAGCTGCTTTATATAAGAGTTAGATGACTTGACCTGATAGAGAAGCTTGAGCGTATCAAATTCGTAAACATGGATAATCCCATTTGCACCACCCGCTGCAAGAAGACGTCCATTCGGGCTTGCGGCGAGGGTTTGGCAGTTGGCACGAAAACATGCCACTTGCTGGTCGGAAAGGGGGTCAAGAAGTGCAAGATCACCATCAAGGTATGCGACTGCAAGAAGGCTAATGTCAGGATTGGGGTTGAAAGCAAGTGCAACGACGACATGAGTGCTGGTTTCTCCACTGGAGAGTTTCTTTCCACAGCTACCAGCGTAGGTGTCCTCTTCCATGTCCCATAGCGTAATGTGATGGCCACTGTAGGCGACAGCAAGGATTTTGTGGCTCGTAGAGAGAGCCAGTGCGCACGGGGTCCCACGCGGCGTTCGATTCGTCTCTGGAGTATCGGTATCGTACCATGGCCTCCGCACCGACTCCAATCCGGCGTTATCTACCAAATCCCAAGTTGCAACGTAGTTATTGCCACTCGCAATTAAAAGTCTCACTCCATCAAACTCCATCCCCAGAGGACGTGGGGGGCTCGCTAAGCTGTGCACCACTTGCCCACTTCTGATGTTCCAGACCTTGACCAACTTCATACCACATGTTGCTACCAGGTCAGTCTTGGTTTGGAAAGCAATGAATTTGACTGCTTCGCCGTGCTCCAAGATCTTGTACTCCTGGTAGGATGTTGCGTAGTACAATACGACAGTTCCCGAACTGAGACCGACAGCCAGGAACTCGTCTCCATAGCGCAAAGCCCTTGGTTGACCCTGACGGAAATCGATGCACAGTAACCTATCATCCCATTGTTTATTAGGCACTCCAAGCACTTCGAGTCTCCGACCGGAGCCCCCGGTGTTGAACACTGTAGACTCGGTGGGACAGAATGGAGGTATCAACGAGTATATTGCCGACGGTGATACCGTGAGGGCGTTAGCAAACATGGCAGGAATCCGAGCGAGGTCTGTGGTCCACTGTCGTATAGCTTTTATCCGAGGGTCTAGCGGTGACCGCTCAACGGCACACGCATTGGCGTAGGTTTTGAGATGTCTAGAGGCACGGATGAGGTGGTTAAGATTTCGAGAATTGGCAATCATTTCAATCCAAGTGAGGACGTTGGATTTCAGAAATTGAACAACAAGCTGGAACGTCCATGCAACTGATGGATCAGATCTTGAGAGGTGATATGAGTATGCTGTATATGCATACGCGGCAAAATCTAGTCTTTTTGCAGGCAAAGTTGTTGAGGAACGGTGTCGGCTGTTTCTCGGAGGCTTCATTTCCTCCCCGACAAGGTAATTGAGACACACCTGAGCCATCCGTGTGTGCGCCTTAGTTTTATCGATGGAGAATTCCGACTCACATCCGCCGGCTACAAGGAATTCTCTGGCAGTTTCATGCACCATGTTAACTCTCCCATATTTGTCCACTACCACCAGTTGGCCGCAGAGCGCCGCGATGCTTTCCTCCAATCTTGGGAATGAGTCACAGATATCCAGGGATAGAGCACCGTCAAGCTCGCTGATTGTCAATGGTCGAACCGCGCATGCGGCCCACATGAGAATGGTCTTGGTCAGCTCCTTTCCTCGAGGCGCCTGCGACATATAGTCTAAAGTCCGCTTGTATAGTGGCTCCATGCCTCTCGGTACGTTCTCAAGAATCTGGTGGATTTCCTTTCTGCTGTGGCAGCGCAAGAGTTCCTCGAGTACCAAGATTGTCCACAAGAAGGACCCCTTAGATTTTACTAGAATCTTCTCTGCTAAGGTACCTCGATCATCAGGTCCCACAACTCCTAAGACCTGGGTCCTCTTATCAATCAAAAGCCTGAGATCCGACTCCGTGTCTTTCGTCGACATTGGTAACAACTGGACTAGGCTCGGTGGAATGGCCGAGAAACCTTGGTCCAGACCGACCGTATCCCGACTTGTGATGAGAATTCTCAGGGGTATAGATTCGTCGATGTTGGAAAGGATGGCCTGTAAAAGGACCCGCGGGTTGGAACACTCATCCAGGGCGTCAATAACCCAGTAATGCCGAGTGATTGCGGCCTTGAAAATTCCAGAAAGGAAGAGGGTTCTCCAGATAGTACGGTCCTCGGCACGATCTAAGCAAACACCGTCTGCCTGCATCCCTAGGATAGCATCACCAACTTCAGAATTGGAGCTAGCCATCTGAAAGGCCAGAGATCGCAGACAACGACCTAGGTCGGACTTCGACTTATCTCCATGCTTAAAGAAAAAGTAACTGCACGCCTGTCCGGACTCCCTGAGCTGATCGATGACATAGCCAGCAACAACAGATTTTCCAGTTGCTGGTTTGCCTTGAATCCATAGCGTCCTGTCATTTCCGCATTCTCCATCCCTCCATTTGATGTAACTGGCTTTAGCCGAAATCCACCCGCATGACCCCTGCGTACGAGCTTCGCAGGCGTTTGCAAGATCCTCATCCAAGACGTCGGAAATTTCCAAGTACTTCCTGAGATTTTTAATCCTCTCACGACTCTGCTTCCCCTTAAGGTCCAGGATCACCGTTGCAGTTCTGCTTACAGTAGAGGCAAGCGAGTTTCGTAGGAGTGCGTAGTTGGGGTCTTCAGGTGTGTCAAATTTGCATATTGAGCGATGGTCAGCAGCCATGGGTATCTGCTTCTCCTCACGGTACCCGAGGACGGCCGACTCGGGATCGACAATGCGTGAGTTTAATATTCTCATGTCCTGTGTTTCGTAGAACGACCAGAGCTCGAGGCCGGCTGAAAGATGACGAAATTCTTCGTTGATCACTTGGATCGCCCCAGAGTTCGGCTCTAGATCGCCAACATAAGCGCGGTCATACGCAACCTTGAGCAGGTTCTTCAGCATCTTTGCCGAGTCAGCACCTCTGTGTGGCGTAGCGAGGAAATAGAACGCAGTAATTCTCCCAGCCAGCGTATTGTGCATTGGGTCTTGTTTTGCCAAGATATATGCTTTCTTCATCACCAATCCGCCCATGCTGTGGCCGATGACAACAATGTCTGTCCCGGAATTCATAATATATGGCGAAGTGCTGAGCGCGCCTAGAAATGACTTTCCAATGTGATGTACATTCAAGCAGTCATCCTTGCCCTTCAAGTAGTGCGAGTCATATCCATAGCTATGGATGCGGACATTCTTGAATGCGGGATCTTTGGAGAGCCACTCCTTTGGCCAAAAATGAGATTGCAGGGACGACTTGCTCCATGTCTTTCTAGAATTTCCGCCTAGACCATGAATAAAGATGAAGTCAATCTCGGGCGTCGTTGGGGAATATAGAAGGTTCAATCCAAGCGGGCCCTTCACGTCCTCCGCTTGATTTCCCGAGCTGGTTGATGGCCTCCTGGATAGGGTTTTTGGCAGAGAAAAGAAGCTCCTCGAGCTCTTGGTTGATTCGCGACTACTTGAAGAACTATCTGGGCGTAGTTCGGGGTTCTCGCGTCGCTGCCTCCGAAAAAACTGGTAAAAGTCAGCGATCAAGTAGGGTTGAAGTTCACGGTAAACCAAGGAATTGATAGTGAACCATTGTAGCCCACAGAACTTAGTGGGGAGGGCGCCAATCCCGGTTTCCCGGAGTCATCAAGGTGGTGTCGGCACGATGGTCTGTCAATTCAGAGAAGAATAGAACAATTGTATAATGTAGTTGTTTCAGGGGAGATTGTTGACGTCCCACGGCTGGGATCAAACCACATAGTGAAGCGCCCAATCCCCCCTCACCATCACCATCCCCACCCCAAGCTTCAAACCACCAATCATCTCGCTGCTTTAACCGCCCTGTGATGCCCCCCGCAGGCTCGGAAAAGACCGCCACGTAGTTATTTATCTTACGAAATTACTCAAGGTCTTAAGCACACCCGCACCTTCTTTCCCTTTGCTTGATGACGCTTTGTTGATTTAGTTCAAAAAGGAATATCCGCGCACTGTGCATTATTTCGGAAAGTCATCTGCCATGACTTCCGAAACAAATCCAATATTCGCGGTTGGAGACCATGAGGCTTTCATGGATTTCGCTCTCATTCAGGCACAAAAGTCACCGCCCGGTGAGAACAAATTCTGCGTCGGCGCTGTACTTGTCGATGCCGATAACGGCAAGGTCTTATCAACAGGGTACTCACTTGAATACCCGCGAGATTACAAGGGAGATCCAGGCACCACCCACGCAGAGCAGTGTTGCTTTATCAAGATCGCCGATGAGCACAACCTCCCTGAGGAACGCATCCATGAGGTTCTTCCGGCCAACACAGCCCTGTACACAACGATGGAGCCATGCAATGAGAGACTTAGTGGTAACATGACCTGCACAACCAGAATCTTAAGACTCAAGAACGCCATAAAGAATGTCTATGTGGGAATCAAAGAGCCGGGGACATTTATCGCGCACAATGACGGACAGGAGAGACTAGAGGCAAACGGTGTCAAGGTTGTGCTCCCCGTCGAACATTGGCGTGACAAGATCACTAAGATCTCCATGAATGGGCATTGAATCTTGGAAGACCTCCCGAGGTGAGGTCCTAAGATTAGCTTAGCTAAGAGAACCGAAACCTTGGAAACTTCCGAAGTTCCAAGGTTCCAAGGTTGGAAAGCGAACGGAAATACCCGGACGGGACGGTCCGGACGGTCCGCCCAGTCCGACCGCGCGCTGCCTAGGTCAGGTGGTTTCATTTGACCCTCTTATTATGCCTTACAAGAATATAGCCATATTTACGGTGTTCAAGAATATTCGGCCACTTATGCGGCCTTCTCATGTTTTTTGCTGGTCTTTTTAGACGTTCTTTTTTGATGTCTTTTGGGTATCTTTTTATGTCTATACGAAGGCGGTGAATAAAGCATCCTTTGTGCAACACACTTGTCTATGTAAAACCTTGGATTTGATTGATTGATTGATGATTGATTGGTATGCCGTCGTATAATGGTATCGATGCTAATTTTAAGGGTGAAGTGGATTGACTCTAGTGTTAATTTAGGTGTCGGGATTTAGGAAGGGCTTCAGAAAAGCCCAAATATTGTTACTCTAAACCAAGTGTGATATTAGGTGGCTGTATACAAAGCATTTAAATAGTGGTAGCCGCTATTGTTATCTAAAAAGCCTCCAACACAGTTGGTCTACTTCTCACCCTGGAGAGAGAAAAGGCCTCTCCCACTTATTCTACCCAGACCAAGGTGATAAATATATGAGAGTGCGCGCTTTTCCAATACACTCTATAGTTATTACAACAGAGTAATATTAAGCAAAGTATGCCCTAGGGCGAGTGCTTCAATATTATAACAATTTTGGTTCTATTAGTGTGTTGAAGCAGTATGATTTCTTCCTGGTGCTCGGTGTTATCACCCTGTCTAGTGTTCCGCAAAGCTTATAAATGGGCCCGAACCCCGTGCCCAAAGCCCAACCCAACCCACAGCCCATTCGTGGGGGCCTTATAGGCCCCCATTAAAGCCCATCTTGGGCGGCCTCCGTAATCGCTGTATTACGACGTTCCACTAGGTATATAATATTCAAACTTAGAATCTAGGATTATAGTAGCTATATAAGTATATATTCGAAATTTAAATAAAATCCGACCGGTAGAGGTTGCGAAAAGAGTTGATAGTAAAGTTTTAACAATATATATATTTGGGATGTGTATAGGAGTACTACTACTTTCTAAGTGAACTTCTATACTTTATGAATTATCTAAATAACGCGCTTTTTCGCGTTTTTAAACGTGATATAGAGATATAACTAGTAATTGATTCTAAATAATTCAAACTAATAAAATATTACCTTTAAAATAAGCCTTAGAAACAGGGGTAAAACGAAGGGTAATTTTAAAATCCCTAAACGGGGGTTCAACTTCTGAATTCTCGGCATATTTGTACTGTTTGGGACCTATTGGGCCTTACCCCGGGCCTAAAGCCCATCGGTGGGCCCGAGGCCAGGCCCAAAACCCAACCCATTTGCGGGTTGGGTTAGGCTGGGCTATGGGCTTTATGGGCTTCGCGGAGCTTTAACCCTGTCTACAACGCACCCCTAATCGCGCGCGACGCTCTCCTTTCAACAACCTAATTACTTGTATTTGATAATTCCCTCGCACATATAGTCTGGTACATACGACCATAGGGTGTGGAAAACAGGGCTTCCCGTCCGCTCAGCCGTACTTAAGCCACACGCCGGTGAGTTAGTAGTTGGGTGGGTGACCACCAGCGAATCCTCACTGTTGTATGTTTATTTTTTGATGATTTTTGGGGAGATGTAGTTAGGGTGTGCTGTATTTTTTGGACGGGTTGAGAGATAGCTAAGGTGGAAAGGGGATATAAATTTGCCAAAGAGATATCTCGAAAATAAACAGGATAGGGAATATATAAAGAAAAAAGACTTGGTTGAATGGTGAACCCAAAGAACCCACCAAGGAATCCGCCTCAGGCCTACCTCCCAGGTGTTTTCCAAGAGCCTCAACAAGGGTCGGATCCTATGATCAGCATTTAGGTCCACCTGCAATAGATACCCAAGCTGGCGGGTGTGGATAATCGCATATGTTCGCGAAATAGTGTCAACTTCCCCAACCGTTGCGCATCATCTCAACAAAAAGGGTCGAAGACATAAGAATAAACGAGTAATACTCGAGTTATACGGCTGTTATTTATATACAATGGGTGGTCAAAATAAAGATGTAGAAAATAAGATTCCTAAGAGACATAACTTCGCCAGATTAGGTCAGGATGACCACCACGTTGAGCTCCTGGAGAGGCTCTCCTCCACCCTGAGCTTCCCAGGCACATTCCAGGCACCACATTACTTGCTCGATACCATTATCATGGCCTGGGCGGACCTCCAAAGAGGTGCCCAACCAGTGGATGTAGACGAATGCAACCATCCGTGAGATCTCGTCGGACGATACTCCCCCAGACGAGGCCAAAATCTCGACGAATCGAGCTGAAGAAATTAGGAGACCGTATTCAATACATGGGTTCACGAATTGTGCGAATGGGACTCGTACCGCGTGGTCCCAGTCGATGCGACGGACGACGAGAAAGGTTGTTTGGTCGTTCTGGGCAAGGGCGATGAACCGGCCACCCAGAGTCTCGATGGAGAATCCAGCTAGTGACGTTAGACTGAGTTAGGTATTGCTACTTCCGGTTGGGATAGAAGGGTAGTTGTCTCACCATAGAAATGCCTTGGGAATGGACTTTCGAAAGTCACGATTGGAGTCATATCTGCCGCCATATTGTTGAGATTCTGGGCTAACCCGGTAATACCTTTGTCAGTCTAGTCTAGCCAAATATCCACAGCCTATAAGGGAAATACCTCAGAACAGTATAGGAGATATGTTTGGAGATAGCTGTGGGGAAGATGGAAGAAGAGAGATGTGGTGGCGGAGAAAAAGAAAATATAGAGAAAAGAGACAGTGAGAAAAAGAAAGAAGAGAGAGAAGATAGAGAGGAGATAATCAGATAAGGGGTAGTAGAACTACAAGAAAAGTCAGGTTATTCTGATACTGATAGAAGAGTGAACGTTCTTACCGCTTCTATAGTTGATATTCGCTACATGAACGTTGAATGAGGTATATTGGAAGCACCGTATTGGAAGCACTTCGATGTTTCAGTCACGTATAGCTAGGTCTCCCCAACCCTATGCCTCCCTCATACGCACCTTCTAACTAGCGTAGAAGCTCTGTGGTTTCATCGTCGACTTCGTCATACTTGAATTACCGCAGAACGAGGGTGGTGAATGACATAGATATATAACTAGACTGGTCCTTTTATCAATGTTGTTTATATATAGCGGTGATCAAACTAACGATGAAGGGAATAACGAAATGTCGAAGAATACGTACCTTCTGTTGAGATGATCCGACCCCCCATTTTTTTGGCAGACTGAACAGTTGTTTGTCAGATTCCTAGAGTATAAATAAACACCAACACCCTGTTTCTACATAGATTGAATGCCAGAAAGATTTTTTCTCCTTCTCACTTCCCGTAGTAGCCACACTAGCATCAATTCAAGGGTTTGTAATAGCAAGAAATCAATCGATAAATTTATTCAAGAAGCACCTCGATGTTTAACGCGCTAAGGCCTAGGTCTCTGCTAGTAGGGATAAAAGCTGTTCCATTCCACTATCATTCCATTACTTAGCGACGACGTTACAGATCGGCAAGAAACAACACTTTGAAACTGCACTTTATGCATGAATTTTACTATGCAAATCAGAATGAATTTGACTTGATGCTCAGTCTGGGGCGGTGTAGTGGATCATCCAATGGCTACATGTTTGTTAGCAGACTAGTTAAGCCGTTTTGGATGGGGTTTCAAGGGTATAAAGATTTTTGTAGTGGCTGAGAAGAATCACTATTACCAAATTGAATTCACTAAGAAAGAGCTGCCGCACTATATACAAGTTGAGTAAAGTTGAGTACGATGAAATGAAGAATTTTATATCTATGTATGGTGTACGAAAGATTCATTTGAATCACTTGGGGTGTGAATGGTTTACATTAACTGTATAGAGGGTTATGAAACGCGGTGCTAATCCAGGCATTAACCCAGATCTCTTTTTTAAAATCGGGTTTAAACCCCGAACCCCATAGGCTAACCCCGAACCCCATAGGCTACGCAACAGATCTATCGTACCTAGGTCACTGTACATAACATAATTTATCCATCGAATCAATATACCTCGTCTTACGGCCCCATCTCTATTTCTTTCGTAACAATTGGTTGACGACCCACTCCGAGCTCTTCTTACATTGGTGGTCTCCCCACCACCCTGAGTCGGCTTACCCTTTAGGAAATACCGACCCATGCCGAATTTGGCTTGCCGACGCCCTGCAGAGATCCATAGACGTCAAATCTTTAATTAAATAATATCATGGTGGGAATTGGCTAATCAGGTAGACTTGAAGAAATTACCTATTATCCTTGTACTCCGATTTTTGTATAAAGAATCATTAAAACGCTTAGAATTAGATAGACACGCATAACTTATATTACGTGCTCAAGCTATCCAAACGAGGTATTTCTTCTAGGCTAAGCTTGGTGTCAGCCAGACGTCATGAAAGACTAGAGTCGAACACCCGTTTAGTTGGCATAAAATGATATCGACCCAGAGCTTCACAGTTGACTGGGACCTCGGGATGACCCGTCTTTCACGAGGATCAAGTCAAGCAGTTCCTGCAATACTTGTACCGTACCAAACTGCTTTTCGGCTTCGATATTGTTGCCTCGCAGAACCTCCAGGAGTTGCTTCTTCGTGAGCACGATGCCGAAGTCTGCCGGGTTCTCTTCTGCATCCTGGCACGAGCTTGCGGTGTTAAGAAGTCGCGTCGTCAACACCCCGTTGCTGACAATCAATCGCCATTTTTGCTTCACATCGGTGACATCAAGATCAATTGCAAAGAATCGTTCTGCTGCACGTTCCCCGTTCAACTGTACGGCCAGAATCTCGAACCACTGATCAATACTTAATTTCTCGCCTAGCAGTGTTCCACCTCCAGCGACCATGCCCGCCTTCTTCTCAGATCGCAAGTTCTGTGCACTTGTTAAATAGAAGTTGCGCCATGTTGCATTCTCGGCACCAAAACCCAAAGACTCGTACACGGAAGCTAAAAGAAGCTTTGCTCGAGGACCCGCAGTGTCGGGATCTGCGGAAATTGCATGTGCGAGCAGAGTTGCAGCGAAGCGATTGTCGCCCTTGCTTATGAATGTCTCTGCCTTATCGCAAAGGCCGTCAATACCACCAAAACATTCAACATAGCGCTGTCCTTCCTCGGTTGGTGGGTATTGCCACAGATGCTCTGGACGACCATCGAACCAGGTCATGTATTTTTGGTAGATGCCCTGATAATGTTAGATTTTATTATAGCCAAACTCACAGAGCCGGTGTGCTGGAACTCTTTTCAGCCACGTAGGCTTAAAAGAGAATAAACAAGGAGATGGTAGATCTCTTGGCTGTAGAATTTCCTTCCAACTTACCTTTACGTTGTGACTTAAAGACCCGTAGAAACCGCGACAGTGCCATGCCCTCGAGATCGCTGGCGGAAGCTGCATCTTCTCTGCGATTTCAATACCAGTCATACCGAGATTCATCATGCGTACAGTCTGGTCATGCATATAACCATACAGATCTCTCTGCTCCGCAAGCCGTTGAACAAGAGCATCACGCCCCCACGTCGGCCAGTTGTGGCTACCGAAGAGAACATCGGATTCACGAGCAAACATAACAATCGCCTCATCCAGATACCCAGACCAAGCCTTAGCATCTCGCACCTGAGCTCCCCGAAGAGTGACAATATTGTGCATACAATTTGTCGCTGTCTCAGGAATACAGAAGGCTCGGAAACCAGGGAAATAGAAATTGATCTCAGCAGGTGCCTCAGTGCCAGGAACCATCTGGAAGACGATTTCCACGCCGTCGATCGTGTGCCTTTCACCCGTGGTCTGAATGAGAAGGTTTGGGGGTATAAGGCTGGTGGTACCGACGCTTGACCCCATACCAAGTCCCGTACCGATTTGACCGGTGGGGCCGCGGGGTAGCGCGTTGCCGTACATGAATGCGCCACGTTTGCGCATGGCCGGTCCGGCGATGATGCTTTCGCTTATGATTGCCTCAAGGAAGCCCTCTGGTGCGATGATGGGGATTTCGGTGTCTTGCTCAATTACACCACCGGCGCCCATGTAGTGGTCGCCATGTGAGTGTGAGTAGATCATGCCGGTGACTTTCCTTTCGTTGCCGCGATGCTTTTGGTACAAGGCAAGACCTGCAGCTGCACATTCGCAGGAGACTAGCGGGTCGATGATAATGATGCCTTCTTTGCCTTCCACGATGGTCATATTTGACAAATCGTAGGCTCGAACATGGTAGATTCCGGGGCAGATCTCGAAGAGACCATGCTTGGAGTTCAGTTGGCCTTGGCGCCAGAGATGGGGGTGTGCAGTAGATGGACATTCTTCTTTCATGAAATCGAAGGCATCGATGTTCCATACCACTTTGCCTTTGGCATCTGTGATAATGCCTGGCTCTAATGCAGCGATGAACCCGCGTTCCGCTGCCTCGAAGTCTGCGGTATCTTCGAACGATGGCTCTGCTGACATGTTGACTGTTGGTTCCTTTTGATCTGGTGATTTGATCCTGTCGTGAAGTTGTTTTGGGCAAACTCCGAAGAGCTGTTTCAATTAAATATGGAACAGTGGGGCATAGATTCAGACTCCATAGACAAGCGACAAGGGCACACTAAAACCGTGGACCATTGCGGATATTATGATTTCCGATATCAATTCGGCATAACTCAAAGCGGTTGGCGTATCTTAAACTTTCGGCAATCCGGGAATTCCAGGTGTCTGCATATCTACGGGGTCCTCCTTAGGAGGCGAGCGATATACGGACGTATATATACTAACATATCTACACTGGCCTGCTATTGTTTTTTCTTCTGTCAAATTGCCAAAAGAATTATCTCTCACAATTAACTTCCACCTAATAGTTCCGAGCTTCTCATGCCATACGTACTCATCGGCTGATTGTTCCTAAATCTGGCAATCTAGGCCGGGCCTTAGCGTTAGATTCGTACCTTGTCGACATAATTCTCAGATCGCACGCCATCACCAACCTAAATTTTAATCGGTTATCTCCGAGGTCCGGACTATATATTATATTGTCAATGTCAATATATCGAATGAAGTTGTATGTTTTGCTTGAAATTTAAATAATGGCGGCTGTTAATTCCGATCCAGAGAAATCATTTTCTACCCTGTCTGAACCCCAGACTAACACCGAAGATGAAAAAAAAAATTATCTCGTTCAACAGGAACCCGACGCGGACGAAGTCTATACGGTCGCCGAGCAGCGAAAGATCATTCATAAAGTTGATAGACGACTACTGATCTTGATGGGGTTGATGCAAGCCGTCTCGTTCCTGGATAGAGCAAACATAGCCAATGCGGCCGTGGCTGGGTATGAGTTTCACAGCCAATTTGGTACAAGCGGAAACTAATAATAATGTGTAGAATGACAAAAACGCTACAGCTTGGAGTTGGAACACGTTATGTGAGTTCCCTTTGTGTATGTCCAAATACGTTGATAGAGCATTGAACTAACTTATCTAGTCAATCGTGCTCCTCGTGTTCTTTGCCCCCTACATAGTTCTTCAATTCCCAGCATCAATTGCAGTTCGAAAGCTTGGTCCACGCTGGTTTTTATCAACTATTGTTTTCCTTTGGGGAATAGTAATGATAGTGAGTAGGGAATTCTTGGTGTGCTTATTGGGGAAACACTCACAGTGTTTAGTGCTTTGCATTCGCTCAAAAATGGACTTCTCTTATTCCATTGCGGTTTCTCATCGGGGCATTGGAAGCTGGTTGCTTTCCCAGTCAATACTATCTAATTTCATCCTGGTACTCGCGCTGTATGCCTCCCAACCCCACCCACATCAAGCTAGACCATCCACTAATCCACTCTACCGAAGATGACCTCTACAAACGCACCTCAGTATTCTACCTCCTTGGTGTCCTTGGATCCGCGGTTTCCGGAGTATTGGGACTAGCATTTTCGAAAATGGACGGATTGGGCAATTACAGCGGATGGCGCTGGATCTTCATCATGGAAGGAATTATAACATGTTTGATTGGTCTTGCTGGCTATGTCTTTATGGTTGATTTCCCCGATAAAGCGCACAAAGCTTGGGGGTTCCTCACGCAAGATGAGAGTGCATACATCACCCGTCGCATTAATCGTGATCGACAAGATGCCGAGCTGGAAAGTTTCTCTTGGAACAAGTTTTTGAAACCTGCTTTGGACCTCAAAGTCTGGGGCTTTGCATTGCTATTCCTGCAAGTACTCCCTACATAACACCTTCGCTAAATTTGAATTGGGGACTAACAACAACACATTCATCAGATGCACAACCATGCAATCTTATTCTGTCGGATTCTTCCTCCCTGTTATTCTCAACTCAGAATTGAAGTTCTCCTCAGCAGCAGCACAAGGCCTTAGTACACCCCCTTACCTCATTGCTATGATCTTGATGTTCATTGAAGGTTGGCTAAGTGACAAACTCCGTATTCGCTCACCGGTCCTCTACTTCAACTCCTGTCTCTCCATTGTTGGCTTATGTCTGATGGCGTGGGCGACTGTTCCGGGGGTGCAATATTTCGGGGCGATCCTGACTACTGCTGGCTCTAGTGGAAATCTTCCAGCAGTGATGGTCTTCCAGGCTAATAATATTCGTGGTTCATGGAAACGTGCTTTCTGCAGTGCTAGCATGATTGGATTTGGTGGCACTGGTGGTATTGTGGGGAGTCTTGTTTTCCGATCGGAAGATTCCCCAAAATATCTTCCTGGCATTTATGCGTGCTTGACGTATGTCTTTCTCTAGCTCTTGTGTGGTTTTTTCTTTGACTGATTGGATCTAGGGCCAATGGTATCATTTTGATTACCACGACTACTCTGGTTATTTACTTCATCACCAGGAACAGACTGGCTGATCGTGGCCTGGTTGTTATCGAAAACCTTCCGAGTTTCCGCTATGCAATCTAAACTTGACTGACATAGCTCTCAGTTCTGTGGGGCGCCGGTCACCCAGTGATTCTGTGTCCATTTTAAGGCTTTTTTCAGGGTCTGTTCGGTATCTTTTCAACATCGTACTAGTAATTAGAGTGCATAAATGGCATACCACATATTTTTATATAGAAACACGACGACCTAATCAGAAGTATCCTCCATTGATGGATACATATATGTATTCTACGTGTGTCTACCTCTAAGGCTACATATCGTATTGCAGTGCATATCAATCACTAGGGGCTGTGGAACTATTGGCTTTTATTGCTAAGGAAAGGTTGGCCATATCATATACATTAGTGTCCTTCAAAGCAAGCAGCCATCCATTGGTTGGAGGGGCTGGAAAAAAAAAAGATATGCAAGCGGTGAGCGAACTCACGCTCGTTAGAACTGCGGATTTGTAGTCAAATGTATGATTACCTAAACACAGCGCCTATTTAATTTGTTAGTCTAACTCGAAGGACTCGGTCCAGGACAGGCGAAGGACTCAATCGAGGACCTCGGGACAGGGGTTGTCTTACCTTAACCACTCGGCCACACTTGCTGGTGTACAAAAACAGTACTCTCAGAACCAGGAAAATTCTCGAATGTCATAGGTGCCAAGGCACCGCGAACATTTACGAGAGCTTCAGACTCAAGAAATACAGCCCGTGCCGATACGGAGCGTCCGAAATCGCTAGGATTTAAAGATAGTATATTTTAGTGTTAGTGCGCTCCAGTGGACGATAATTCCCTATCAACGATAAATTTTGAAATCAGGTATATTTTGTATGGCGCCCCCATATAAAGGGTACCTAGGATAAAAAATTCATAGTATCCATTTTTATCAACCATCGAACTTACTAAAGATAAATAAAAGTATACTGTAATGGTATAAGTATGGTTATCTAACATTAATATCAATTCCAACCTTAGGTAGTTGATATAGAAGTGTGAAGAGTATTTTAAAACCACTACATATAAAGATTTTATATAACTAACTAGAACTTCAATGTTCTGTTGCTTGAAAGTATATCTTACCAATATTAAGTTTAGATTAATTGAAGCCAACGCACGATCTTCATTCGATTATATACCTAGACAAAAGTATTGTTGTAGTGGGGGCACTACAGTGGGGAGATAGATGAAGAAGAAGAGTTGTTATTTGTAAGAACTAGCTAAATGAAGGGTTTAAATACCCTTAGCACCAAACATCATCTGAAGACTGCTCAGTCTGTCAAACATCCATGCCTGCATGTTCAACAAGTATGAACACTAATTCTGACTCTCTGTAACCACTGCATGGACAAGACCACCTAGTGAGTGGAGAGTAGTTTCCTGCGATAATAAGGCAAGGAAAGGAACATCAACTTTGAAAGCTTGGTAGAACCAAGTTCGGAACTCTGCTGCTAGCATACTGTCCATTCCGAACGTAGACAAAGCCTTGGTAGGATCAATCTTTTCAACCTGTTGGAGAACGAGATTGGAGAAGCGCTTCACGATAAGGTGAACGATAGCCTCAAGAACAGAGAGTTCTTCATGGCCATTCTCCAGAGCAGCGGCCAGCTCAGCCGGCATGCCGGATCCGCTTTTCAAATCCCGGTCGCTGTCACTATCTAGAACAGCAGCAAGAACGCTGGCGCGAGGGTCGTTAAGAGTCGGGTTGGTACCGCTGAACCCAGCCTTCTGAAGGTTCTTAAGACCCAAGGGCTCTAGACCAGTAAGCACATGACAGGATGCCATAGTATCGTAAGGTGTGCTGTCCTTGTTGCAGATTGTGATGTCAATAATTTGCAGCAACTCATCCTCGTTGATAGCTTGAATACCCTTTCGTAGAAGAAGGGCTTCGATCTCAGGGTTCTCATGCAAATATCCTACTTCTGAAATCATGCCCAGGCCGATGGAAATTCCCGGTAGACCCTTACTTCGCAGGAAACGAGCAAAGATATCCAGGAAGTAGTTGGCTGCGCAGTAGTTGCCCTCTGTGGCTGTTCCCACACTGCCAGACACGGAACTGGTCATCAAGAAGAAGTCGAGATCATCAGTTCTGCCCTCTAAAGCATTGTAGAGGTTCCAGGAGCCGATCAGCTTAGGATCTATTCCGGTGTGCCAGTAATCCACGGACATCGTAGTCCATAGTGCTTCCTGTGAAGATTTAGTATTTCTGAAGACAAAAAGCGGAAACTGGATAACCAACGTTAAGTCCCATTGCGGCTTGAATCACACCTCCAACAGGTCCTTTGATAGCAGCGACAGCTCTCTGAACATCGGCTAAGACGCCAACATCTCCACGAATAACTGTGATATCTGCACCTTCTGCCTCCAAATCTTCCACTAGTTGCCGGGCGGGTTTTCGGTCAGTACCAGTGCGGCCAACGAAGACGAATTTCCTAGCGCCACGCTTAACCATCCATTTCGAAATGCTGCGACCCAGCCCACCAAGGCAGCCAATCATAAGGAAGGTCTTATTTGGACTGAATGTCGCATCATGTTTCGTCGGAATAGTCTAAATCGTCAGCTTTTATGCTCAAAGGGGTTGAGTGGCACCGTGTCACTTACCGGGATCAGCGAGTTCGTGTTCTCGAGAGAAATAGCAATCTTTCCAATGCGGTTTCCAAGTCCAAAGAAACGATATGCCTGCGTGATTTCGGACACATCAAAGACCTTCAAAGGCTCGATGGCCCTGATCTTCTTCTGCCGGTAGAGGGACAGGGTTTCGGCAAGTAGGCTATCGTATGTTAAAAAGAGTAGAACAATGATTTTCTGGGGAATACGAACCTTGCAGCGATACGATTCAGCTTGGGCTGATTCTCATCAGAAAGCTCGCTGAGATCGAAGGCAGAGAATGTGACGTTGCGTCGGAACATTTCCATGTCCAGTTTTCCTGCATCGACGATATCCTGTTTTCCAACCTCGATGAACCGACCCCACGGAGCACAGACCCTCCAGCTATCGTGGAGAAGGTCACCAGTGAGAGAGTTGAGAACGATGTCCACACCCCTGCCCCCAGTAGCTGCGAGAATGGCCTGTTGGAACGACGAGTCACGAGAATGGAAGATATGTTCCCGCTTCAGATTGAATGTCTTGACGAGATAGTCTTTCTTCTCCTCAGTGCTGACAGTCGCGTAAATCTCCGCGTTAGCAAGCTGCGCAATCTGAATGGCAGCATTACCCAGGCCACCCGCTGCCGAGTGGATCAGCACAGATTCTCCCTCCTGGATATGGGCGCGATGATGCAAGGCATAGAGAGCAGTAGAAAATACTAAGGGAAGTGTGGTCATGACATGGAGCTCTTCGTCATCTTGCAACTTTTGACAAGCCCATTCCGGGAGTCTCTCATGTGTCAAAAAGTGACCTGGTCCCATTGTGACGACGCGGTCACCGACCGCCAGTCGCTCAATACCACTGTCAGCCACCCGAGTCACGATACCACTGGACTCTAATTTGCACATGGCTTCTTTTGTATTGACTTTTCCAGCAAGGGCGTAGAAGTCCTGGATGTAATAAGTTACGGATGATCAGGGATAGAACGAAGAGGAAACATTCAAAAGCTGTGCGTACCTTGGCATTCAATCCGACGGACTTCACTTCAATCTCAATAGTCCCTGGCTTCAGAGGCGAAAAGTCTGGCGCTTCACGGCTAAATGCAAGTGTGTCAAACTGACCAACAGTTCCAATGGTCAAGCGAGCTGGCGAAGTCTCGCCCAAGGTGGTGAGAGCCAGCACTTGGCCCTGCTTGTCACGGAAAGCCTGATTCATTTCCTCATCTGGCAGCATTCGACTGATGTGGAGGAGGCCCTTTCTCTGGGTATATTCGAAGTCTGGACTCATTGATTCAACAGACTCACGTAGAACGGTGGATATGTTCTGCAATGTTTGTGATGATGGCTCCACAATATCAAGATCGAGCATTGTTATCTGCAAAGAGGGCTGTTCCAGTATGAGGGCTCTGGACAATCCTGACATCAGGGCAAAGTTCGGGCATGTTCCTTCCATGTTGCCACCACCAGTAAGCCACAGAAGACTACGAGCGTTGTCTGTGATAAGCTTGACAAATTGCATCTCCTCTCCAGTCAGGGTTGAGAGAACCGGCCGACTTAATTCAATGGTGGAGATCAGAAGAGATTTGGGGGTAATGATGCTGGCGGTCAGGTCTTGGAGAAGAACGCGCTCTACTACCAAGCCGATTTCACGAGAGAGATATTGAGCTAGCGCATCGTTGAATGAATCTTGCGCAGTTTCTTCGACGATCAACACACTGTCTGAGCCAAGTTCTGCCTGCTTATCAGAGGGTAAAGTAGACATCTCCAGCTTCTCTCCAGTGGCTGTGGTCGCACTGACAGTCACCAGCTCATCCGAGGACTTGGACACGTTTGAGTTCAGCTTCAGAACAATACCGCTGGGCGCCAAAAGTTCCAGCAAATGCGAATATTGGCTATCAGTAAGAGTTTCTCCCACAATCACGAGGTCGTATTTTTCATGTCCACTTGACTTGGCCTGCTTGCCTTCACCGAGTGGCTGCTTACTGTCCACGATCTCCAAGGTAAGTTCGTCATTGCCCGAGAATTGGCCCCTGGCATATGATCGGAATCTTTTGAATGTCTTCTCCGCACGGAGAACATCCAAGAACCTTGCTGCAAGGTTGTCCGAGTTGGTGAGGTCCAGAATCTGCAGTCTGGGATTTTTGTGGGAGATCACATCCACCATAGCAGCAAATTGGTCAACGCCAGCCTAAGTAAAGTATGTTAATATTTAGCCTTTGAATGGGTTTGGGGCTACTTTACTCACCTGTGCATAAGAAGAAAGGTACTGGGCTAGCCCATCACTGGACAGAGTGGTTATATCGGGCTTCCATAGGAGCCGAAGCATTGGCTCTCGCTCCAGCTCATCAGTCACCTGGGCAGCTCCTTGGTAGCCAGTCACACGAACATTCCTTAGAGTAACGCAAGGTCGGTCGTTGTTATCATAAAGACAAGTGTTGATCATGTACGAAGCAAAGCCAATTTTGTCTGTCTCGGCGTCGATATAGACAGAATCCTTCAGTGGAGTAGAAGGAGCTTGGAAATGAGCCTCTTCAATGGATACCGGAACATTGGCTCGAAGGTTCTTGATGATACCTCCCGTGCTGGCGATGATACCAGCTTGCAGCATCACATCAATTGTGATGGGGTGAACCAAATATGTTGATTGAGCCGACTTACCCTCTCCACCACCCTGCAAAAGCTGGGTCTTTGCGCGGCAATGTTTGCCAACCCTGGCCCTCGGAGTTTGTATCTCTTCGAGGGCCGCGAATTGAGGGCCATAGTTTAGTCCGACCTTGGTGAACTGTCCGTACCAGTTCCGAATTGCAAGGGCCTCGAGATCAATGGTTTCTTGGATAAGAGTGGGCTTGACCAGGTCCTGCGTCACAGTAACGCTGAGCTTTCCAGTTGCGTGAGTGGTAGTGATCCCATCCTTGTAGCTGCTGATCTCAAACTCCCACCACGTCTTGGAGTTTGACGAAGCAGAGATAGCCATAGGGTGGATGTGAGTGAAGATCTCAACGCCTGGGGCGTTCGAGTCCGCCGGGAGTGGCAGAGCTTTGAGAATTTGGAACTGCCGTAAAGTGACCGATCCAGGATCAGATGGTTTCCTTCCAGTGACTTGACAGATCGCCTCAATGCCCATTGCAATGTAGCCCGCTCCTGGAAAGACAATAGTGTCCTCCAGTTTGTGGTCAAGAAGCCAAGGGTTGTCTTCAGCTTTGAGGACGTTCCTCCACATTGTCTGGAGTCCATTGCCTCCCGGCTTCTGCGAGCCCAGAAGGTCGTGGTGTGGGTACTTGCGCTCGCGGTACTCAATACTTTCGCGGCCCTCACTCCACAGAAGAGTGTCATATGTCCAGGCGTACGGTTGTAGGTCCGTCATGACCTTGCCCTGTTTGTGCATGGGATACTTTGAGATATTCCGCGCTGATGAGGTTGTAGCGGTCTCCACATAATTGACTTGGGCAAAGTCAATTACATGACCATGCAAGTAGAGATTACCGACTGTGTTCAACAGACAAGTGACGGCATTCTTGTTTCTAGTGAGCGCGGCCGAATAGTTGTAGGTTCCAGGTTTGACGTTCAGGTTGGTCATGGTCTGCTTGATTGGTAGTTCCAGAGCTGAGTGGGGACCAAGCTCGATCAGGTGGTATTTTGTGCCCTTGATGAGACCCTCAACCGCATCACTGAATCGGACAGGTGACTCTAGATTAGCTCTCCAGTAAGAAGGATGGACCTTTCCAGTCACCACCTTGCCAGTCACAGATGAAATCCATCGAACTTTGCTATTCAGCTGGAAAGGCGGGGGAGGCGGCAGATTATCGACAAGAAGATTTTCGTACTCTTGCCCAAGTAGAACCATGTGATGTGAGTGGTATGCACGATCGTTAGTGTTGAGCTTACGTGCGAAGATGCCCTTCCCTTGCAAATGGGCGACAATCTTGTCGATTCCATCGCCATCTCCACTGATAGTAACGTTCTCGGGGGAATTGATACAGGCGACTTTGATCACATTCGACAGGTCCAAGCTGTCAATCTCATCCTGCGCTTGGTCCTTCCCGATGCCTGCAGCCACCATGCCCCCCTTGGTTTGCAGTTGAGACTTTCCAACCACATAACCACGGTAGTAGGCCACGATAATCGCGTCTGTTGCACTGAGGAGGCCAGCGGTATATGCAGCGGCAATCTCACCGGATGAGTGTCCAATAACAGCCTCGGGCTCAACACCCCACTTACGCAGGAGTTGGATAAAGGCAATTTGAATCGCTGTACAGACAGGTTGGGAGCGTGTGACAAGGTTGATCTTAGATGTCTCCTTCGGGTCCAAGAGAGCTTGTCTCAGAGTCCATTTTGGAGCATGCGGAAGATTTTGTAGAGCATTGTCAAGTTCAACCAAGGTCTTGCGGAAAGAAGGAACTTCTTCAATGAGCTCTTTGCCCATCTGAGCCCACTGGGCACCTTGACCTGTGAAGACAAAAGCGAAAGGAAGCTTGGTATAGCTTACTCCATCAATGGGGAAGACAAAGCTCTCCGGGGCCAAGTTCTCCGGGAGAGTACTCTGTCCAGCAAGCGTGAATGCTCTGGACGAGAGATTAGAACGACGGACACCGAGGGTGTAAGCCAAATCGACAATATTGACGTGCTCGAAATCTAGCGAAGATAAATTGCTCAGTTGACCCTCAAGTGATGCGGCCGAGCTGGCTGAAACGGGAAGAATGAAGGTCGACTTCATGTTTGACAGAGCTTCGGAGGAGAGCCCCTTTCGTAGAGGGACAAAATTGTCAGCGGATTCCAAGATGGCATGGCTGTTTGCACCACCATATCCAAAAGAGTTGACACCAGCTCTACGAGTTGGTTTCTCAATAGAAAGATCATTTTTAGCTGGCCATTTTGTCGATTCCGTGACGATCTTGATTCCCCATTCCTGCACCTTAATCTTGGGATTGATTTCCTTGACGCCAATAGTCGGTGGGATAACGCCCTTCTCGAGCGCCATTGCGACTTTGAAAATGCTAGAGAATCCCGATGCCGCCTCTGAATGGCCGAGATTCGTCTTGACAGAGCCAACATGCAGGGGAGCTTGAACTGGTCGTTTCTTGAACACTCGAGACACGGCTTCTAATTCGATAGGGTCTCCAACGGCGGTTCCAGTTCCATGGCATTCAACGTAGTTTGTTTCGTTGTACTTGTATTCTAGACCGGCTTTCGCGTAGGCCTTGCGAATAACAGCTTCTTGTCCGTCAGAACTGGGGAGGGTGATTCCGTTGGTCTTTCCGTTGGAGTTGACCGCTGATCCACGAATGATGCCTCGAATAGGGTCGTTGTCTTCAAGGGCCTTGCTTAGCTTCTTGAGATAAACCGCACCGATTCCATCAGCACGTCCATACCCGTCTGCTGAAGCGTCGAATGTATGACAAGTTGACGTGCCAGAAAGCACCCCTGCCTTCATCGTGCCCAGATGCTGTTCCGGTGCTTGGACCAAATTTGCACCAGCTGCAATAGCCGCGTCGCATTCACCTGCATCAATGGCAGCACAAGCCATATGGACAGCATACAGAGAAGAGGAGCAAGCTGTATCAAGAACCACACTAGAATACTGGTCAGAGACTTGGTTTACTATGTCCAAGCTTAATAGCATACATACCTGGGTCCTGTGAGGTTGAAGACATGACTGATTCGATTAGATAGGATGGTCGTTCCCATACCAGTAGCGTTATAGCGATGGAAGTAGTCAGCCTCCTTCGCCTGCATGGTAATATAATCGATAGTGAAGTTGCCAACGTAGCATCCGATGTTAGCCGCGGAAATTCCCTCCAGGGTAGCGCCTGCGCTCTCAAGGCATTCATAGCAGACCTCTAGCAGCTTACGCTGCTGAGGATCCATGAATGTTGCTTCCAGATTGTTGATTCCAAAGAAGCCATTGTCAAACTGGCGGATTTCATCTTGAATGAAGTATCCGCCTTTTGTGTTCATGCTTCCAGGTCGGCTGCTGTTCGGGTGGTAGAATCCATCAATGTTCCACCTTAACGGCGGAACATCGCACTGACCAGATCGCCCTTCGGTCAGGAACTTCCAGAGATCCTGGGGCGATTTAATGCCACCTGGAAGTCGACAACCTTGAAATGGGATTAGCTACAGCTGGAGAAATCTGATACCTAGAGTGAATGCCATGGAAAAAGAATAGGGGAAAAATGAAAATGTGTTATCCACCGATCCACCGAAGGGGATGTCAGGTGGGCTCACTTGACACCCCCTACAGTAATAACGACAGCAATCAATCGTTGCTGACATGGACACACTGGTGGCAAAGGGGAGAATTGCAGCATGACTCTTGTAGCCTGGAAATGCACGGAAAGAGAAAATAACCAGCTTCAAAGGATTTGGAGGAAAGGGGAAGCAGAAAAGTGAGGGATAAAAAGCAAACGGAGAGGGGTCACCTGACCTCCACGCTCCAACACCAAGTGAATTCTTTGAAATGGAAAGACATACCCATTCCAACAATGGCGATCGGTTCATACTTCGAGGTGTCATCGACTTGGACCACGGCAGGAGGGGTCGATGCTCCACTGCTGCTAGAAGAACTGTCACCTTGAATATAGGGCGACATGATTTGTTTGTGTGATATATCCGGCGAATGTTTAGGTTGGATCTGACTCGGTGTTCTCAGTTCAGTCCGAGCTTCCTCTCTTCCAATGCTCTCTATATAGGATTTGCGCATTTGAAGACCGCCGGTGCTTATCTATTACAGGGATGAGACGGAATCATACCCATCCTTGGCCACCTATCAAGGTAGTCCGATTCTGAGATTCATGGCCAGCTGTGATTTCCGAAACACCAGCACGCATCTGGGAAGTTGGCCTAGCTGTTCTGACCCTAGTTCCGTTAGGCAAAGCTTACATCGGACTGTCTGCTGAACCCTCAATCTTCTGTCGGATGTCCGTTTGATAAGGATCGCCGATGTCCGATCTTACACTTGGCAGATACGACGAGGTCCGCCTAAGGAAGATTTCTGCTGCAGCCCATTGCTTCCCTTGGATAAGCTCCCCTTGGATCGAATATTGATCTATTCTGTCTGACACACGAGCACTGATATTCATAAATGAATGAATGTGGGAAGACTAATCCCTTGCCATTACTCTATTCATCTTCTATGAGAACAAAATGCAGCTCACAAAATTTGCACTAATTACTGGGTAATTCAACCCGGCTGCAGGCATTATTGAACTGTTTTCTGACTTTTATAGCTGCGGGCGTGGTGGAATTGGCCATGCACTTGCTTCTAGATTGAGGGAAGAAAGTAAGTATTTCTCTCGATTCTTTTCCTCTGCTCTCACCTATCATTGTTCTAACTGCATTTATTAGACATCGAAGTTATCGCAACCCTTCTCCCCCATGAGAATGATGAACATCTTGTTTCGAAGGGTGTGCACGTTACCCGCACTGATGTCACCAAGGATGAGAGTGTAGAGGAGCTCAAAAACACGATCCAGAACCTCACAGGGGGGAGGTTGGACATACTTGTGAATAATGCGTCAGTGCTGGTCTAAACTGCAAATCTAAATGAGCTAACCGTTTTCTGCAGGGGAATCTGTGAGTTTTCAGATTATAAACAAATTCGTGTCGGTTCAACCTTCTCATCGATGGTTTTGTAGGCTACACCATGCCTGCAACGGACACCAAAGTAGCCGATGTCGAGAAAATGTTCAAAGTGAATGTCTTCGGACCCATGCGAATTGTGCACTACATGCATCCGTTTTTGATCGAGGCGAAAGGCGTTGTTGTCAACATCGGTTCCATCGGAGGTGTGTGCCCTTATGTATACGGGGCGTCCTACAATGCCAGCAAGGCTGCTCTGCATCACTATGGCAACACATTGCGTGTGGAGATGCGTCCATTTGGGTATGGAACCTATCTTACCTTACCGTCGCGTGATACTGACCCGCGCAGCGTTCGCGTTGTGAACATTATCAGTGGTGAGGTACATACCAACATTCTCAAAAATGACCACGGCAGATCCCTACCAGAAGGTAAGTTCAAACTGTTATTTTCAATCAAAGGAAGCAGGCATCTCAATAGAGTGGTGTACAGATTCGGTTTATTATCCCATGAACGACGCGTTCCAGGCGCATCTCTACCGAAAGCCAGGTGAGCTCGACGAATTTTCGAATGGTAGCAATAGTTTAATCTAATCAGTACCCCAGATGGTATCACCCCCGAGCAGTACGCAGCTGGGGTAGTGAAGGAGATCTTGAAAAAGTCACCAGTACCCTGGTTCTGGTTTGGTGCATCGTCGGGCATGATCCGGTGCATTGATGCCTTTCTCCCGCGGACATTTTGGGTATGTCCCTGGATTTCGGTTCAAATTCAAGTTCACATGTTCGAGCTAATTGTGATTTAGGATTGGTTCTTTGGCCGTCTGTTCAATCTCGGAAAGCTGGCGGAGTTGCAGTCCGGTGGAGTGAAGCTAACTTGATTTGAGATTGGAACGGAGTGGAACCAGCTGCATATACGAGACACCCCTGGTTCAAATGAAATACTAGTTCCGCGAGCAAGTGAAATTAATCCATTTTTATGCACTGTCGTAATCTCAATACGTAAGATAAAGCATTAATCAATGGATCCGCCACTGAAAGGACAAGAGAGTCGCTGTTTACATCTGGCGGATATCCGGTGCTCCGAAGCGGAGGACCGTGAAGCAACGCTGAAGGGCGTTGAAGGTGCTTGCCCGCAGCAAATTTACACCGTAGCTTCAAGGTATATTAAGCTAAGTATTCTATGAAATTGAGTCTCAGATCAGTATTGGAGTTCAAGAACAGATAAGACAAAATGTCCGTTGATGGGTTTGCCTTGGTGACTGGCGCAGGTATGTACAGAATGAGCAACCCCAAGATCAATGCAGAATTAACCCGTCTGAAGGAAGCGGAATAGGACGCGACTGTTCCATGGCATTCGCTAGTGAAGGAGCAAAAGGTGTCGCCTTTGCGGACATCAATCTCACAGCGGCAATGGAGGCTGCCGAAGAGAGCAAGGCCCAGGCCAGCAACTCGGCCTACCGGGCTATCGCCCTACAAGTGGACGTATCAAACGAAGAAAGCGTCCAACGTATGGTTGATACGACATTGAAAGAGTTTAACCGTATTGACTATAGCGTCAACAGTGCTGGAGTGAGTCGGCTACGTCTATTTCGTCTTTTGGTGTCCGCAAAATTCAATCTAATGCATGTCATACTGCAGCTCGGGATTAAAAATGCCCGACCGGTGTCCGAAACCTGCATGGCGGAGTTCGACAATCTAATGTCCGTCAATGTCAAAGGTACCATGCTATGCGTCCGTGCTGTAAGCCGAGCGATGAAGACCCAAGAGGAGCGCCTCGTGGCGGGTCGGACCGGGCCGTTTAACGTCGGTCGGGGGAGCATTGTCAACCTCGCCTCAGCAAACTCCGTTGTTGCCTTCCCCGAGATTGTCCAGTACACTGCAGCAAAGCATGCGGTACTCGGGATTACGAAGACGGCTGGTACTAATTCCCAGGATCCGAAGACTGTATATTGCATGCTGACCAACCCAAGCTCTAGACAATGCACCTCATAGTATCCGTGTCAATGCAGTCTGCCCATCGTGGGTAGAAACCCCGATGATTGATAAGGCTTTCGAGGGGAACCCCGAAATACGTCTAGCGTTGTCCGCTAGTATTCCTGCGGGGCGTCTGGCTCACCCCGAGGAGGTGTCCAACGTGGTCTTGTTTCTGAGTGGCCCGAAATCTACCTATGTGACGGGGGTCGGGTGGCTTGTGGATGGCGGAACCACCTTGCAGATGAAACATGGATGATAGATAGGCGTCTGTAAGATGAGATTGAATTCATCTAATTGGTTTAGTGTTATCACTAGTTTCAGCCATCACTTTAATTGGTTTTCTTGCCTTCCGCTTACCCAACGGCATGTAGCACTCGTCTTGGCAACGGGCGTCGGATATTCGCTCCGGATGGACCAACTCCGACAATAATGGGAAGATGCAGATCCGACCAATCACCATAATGGAGCAATAGAGAGTAATATTGCCAGTCTGAACAGACCGCGTAAAAATACCAGTCGTAGTCCCCTTTCCGAAGTAGCACATTCCAACAAATTAAGCTAGGAAATATAGCGTGAAACTGCATACTCTCAGGATGGAAGCCAACAGTCCAAAGCTTCTTTCTCTTTTTCCCATTTTGCTTCCCGCAATTGCGATAGCTGGGGTAATCTATAGCTATTTTCGATCATGGTATCGCCTTCGCGATTTCAAGGGACCATGGCTAGCTAGCTTGACGGAAGCTTGGCTCTTTCGCACCACCACGACCGGGGAACTGCATATGCGATTATACGAAGTCAATAAGAAATATGGTATGTCCTATTAAAAATACTATGCGATTTGATCCTTCGGCTTTTTCAGCGCTGATAGTGTGAAGGTGACCTGACTCGAATTGGACCCAACTGGCTCATGACAAGTGACCCGGAGATAATCCGTTATATGAGCGCAGCGAAATACAAGCACCGCAAATCTTCTTGGTATGAATCCTTGAAGGTTGATCCTTATGTGCATAGTGTCTTCTCGGAACCCAGCCTAGAGAAGCACGACAAATTGCGAGTTAAGATGCAATCCGGGGTATGCACTGCATTGTTTCGCAACACGTGAAATGTCTGCTAATAAGTCTGGAAATGACAAACAGTACTCTCTGAAAGAAAATCGAGATCTTGGTGTCAAAATTGATGCCGAAATCGCTTCACTGGTTAACTTGATCGAGAGGAAGTACATCTCCACGGCGAAGGAGGTTAGCCCGATTGACTTGGCGCAAGCCGCTCAGTATTGGTCGTTGGACGTTATTACCAGTATTGCTCTTGGTGATCCATTTGGGTATCTCACAGAAGACAGAGACATGTATGACTTTGTGAAAATCATTCAAGGCGAATTACCGCTCGCAACCGTCTGCTCGTCGACACCCACATTGGGAAATCTCGTTTTTGGGTCGGGACTGGTCACCCTTATCGGGCCAACTCCCAAAGATGAAGCTGGGCGAGGAAAGCTCATGGGGTAAGATGCTACTTCTCACATTCCACCCATCGAATTTAAACTGATCGACAGATAGAATAGCGAAGAAGGTTGTCGGCGATCGGTACGGTGCCCAAAAGGTCGTACGAGACGACATGCTGGGAACTTTTGTCCGAAATGGGCTCGACCAACGTCAAGCTGAATCCGAGATTCTTACTACCATGTACGGTCAAAGATTCACTCTTCCCATCATACCCGATGTGACAAGTCACTAATTCTAGAAGTCTGGCTGGATCTGATACGACGGCTACCGCTATTCGCGCAACGATGCTGCATATCATCACGAATCATCGAGTCTATAACACTCTCGTTCAAGAGATTCAGAAAGCAGTGACAGATGGGTCCATCTCCAATCCCATCACATCCGCAGAGTCTCGTAAAATGCCCTACGTACAAGCGGTAATCAAAGAGGGCTTGCGAATCCATCCGCCCATTACTGGTCTCTTGACTAAGATTGTAAATCCTGGTGGGGAGACAATCAAAGGTCGCTTTGTTCCAGGGGGTACCGGTATTGGCCACTGCGGATGGGGAATCCAACGTCACGAGGTCTTCGGAACTGACGTTGATGTTTTCCGTCCTGAGCGATGGATCGAAGCATCTGATGAGCAAAGAAAGGAGATGGAGAGGACCATGGAGCTGGTTTTTGGTACCGGTCGATGGGGCTGCCTTGGTAAAGCAATTGTGATGGTCGAATTAGACAAGATCTTTGTGGAGGTTCGTTTTGCTTTCTATCCCTGAGAAATCAACTCCCTTCGCTAACGAACGTGAAGCTTCTCCGAAGATTTGACTTTGAGCCCATTTACCCTGGTTCACCGTGGAAAAGCAGCAATTTTACTCTCTTTATGCAGAAGGAGATGTGGGTACGCGTTACAAAGCGCGTCGTTTAGTGTCCCTACGGCGCAAGGAATCATTCTCAGAATCTTGAAGATGCTAGCAAACCTGGAGTCCGTCATGGAATGCATGCCTTACTATTGTTCCAAGCAAAGTTATAGGTTACTCTGAGTTTTTGACACTTGGAATTTATTTTGTGATTAGTTTGACGCGGCAAGTCGACCATGAAATGCCAATTATGCCAATTAACAATATGCTATTCTTCCTTGGACAGAAACAACGTAAGAAAGCGCCTAAATGCGATTAGTCCTAACCTGGTTCCTCATCTCTCGGCCATCAAGCAAATAAGCCACCAATTCCCTAAGTGATGTAAAAAAGTGCTTGAAAAGCCAGAATTTTACATTAGGATTCCCCACCATAATTGATATCGACTTCTACCAACAGCGCAATGGACTTACCGAAACTCAGCATGCTATAATACCCACAGAAGGAGAATGGGAAAAGAGGATACAGAAACTATAAAGCCTTATTTTACTTGGAAGCAGGAGGACGATAAGAAGGAAAATAAAAAAGAGGGAGAGAAAGCTCTATGTACATAAAGCAAACCCAACCAAGCCTGAAATATATGGTAATTCTGGACTCCGACACTGATAACTTCATCTTCTCTCGACATGCTCGCGCCCCTTCTCTTTATCCATCACGGCACGTATGTGTCATATGTGTCACGTCAAAATAAGTCTAGTGATTGTCTTCAAAATCAGGCGAAAGCTCATTTAGCTCAACCGCAAATTCCTTGCCGTTAATGGGATCCATGGGTTGACAATCCAACAGCACAAAAAGCATGCGTCCGGGCTTATCGGGTGACAGGTTGCGCCATCGGTGAGCTGTGGCACGCTGAACAAGGACATCTCCTCGCCGCATAATACGCTTCTCACCACTGTCCAATTCAACCTCGAATTCCCCTTCAATAACTGTGCCATAGTCCAGTGACATGGCACGGTGCATTGGTGACTCTACGCCAGGTGCGAAGTCGATCATGCGCACGAGTGTACCACCAGGAACGTGAAGACCGGGCTGAAAAAGAATAGTCAGTAAAGGTTTCTCCTGGACTCTAGGGATTTCAGGAAACTCACTGCATTATTCTTTGCCAAGGCGATATCGACTTCGCCATTGAGATCGACTGCTTCACCCTGGGTGGTGTAGAGGATATTTTGGCAGCCACGGCCGTTTGCCATCAAGGCCTGATGGTCTCCATTATCAACGGGAAGAAAAACTCCTTCGCCTTGAGCATTGTGCGTGGTGATGAAGCGTTTGATGTCTGGGAGATCTGCTCCTGGGAATTGGGTAAAGGGGCCCTCGGTGGCATAGATATCGGCATAGACTTTGGACGACATCTTGGATAACACACGAACTTGCTTATTTGAATAGGGCAACAAGACACGAAGCTCAGAATTTATGTCGAGGGTCTTCAAATCGGACTGTATTGTTTGAGCTGATGTTTACATCTTGGCATTATATCGGACCTCCGGTTTGCGTTTCACCGGAACCCCAGTTTGCGGATTACATCGCAAGTGCGGCGCCCGATCCCTGTTTTCGACAGAGTCTCATGAATTCAAATACAGCTTACTCTTTGAAATATTTCACTATACTTGAAAGCACTGCCAGAATCTTCCGGGGTCAAGTGCGAAGCAGGACTCAAGCAACCTTATCATTCAATCACCTCCATACCCTCCCCCCTGCACACCCAGAATGAAAGCACAAAAGATTTTCATCACCGGTACAACCGGACATCTTGGTGGTACAACTCTTGACTTAGTGTCAAAGACGTTTCCCGCCGCAGAATACTCTGTTCTCGTGAGAACAAAAGAACAGGCCGACGCCATCACATCGACCTACCCCTCCGTAACAACAATTATTGGTGACATTTCCTCCCAAGATATTGTGACAGCTGCCGCAAACGCAGCAGATATTGTCATCGATATTGCAGGGGATAATGAATCGGGCATTCAAAACATTCTGTCCGGGTTAGCCAGTAAGCCGGACAAGGGCACGTTGATCCACGTCTCCGGGATCACCTGTCTCCTTGACCCATCCAGTCTTAACCTGGGCCATGCTGCACCTCGCATCTACAACGATTTAGATGACAAGGCTGAAATCCTGTCCTTTGAGTCAACTCGGGAACACGCTACACTAGACCAGAGTATCCTGCGAGCTCCGGAAGAACTGGGCGTCAACACAATCATTCTGAGCTCATGCCAGATCATGGGTAATGGGTCTGGACCATGGAAGAAAGACTCCTTTGGCCACGGATACGTTAAGACAGTTCTCGGACGTGGGAAAGGGTTTGTCGTCGAGCAGGGTGAGAATGTGTGGAGTTGGTGCTCTGTTCAGGACGTTGCTTCCGCCATTATCTTCGTCTTGGACAAGATTATCACTGGCTCTTCCGATATAGAGTATGGACAGGATGGGTATTACTTTGTTCAAACTGGAGAAGTGAGCTTCAGAGAGCAGGCCCAAGCCGTGGCGACGAAGCTCCAGCAGCTTGGTATGCTGGACACCGACGCCATCGATGAGTTGAGTGTTCCTCAGGCAACTGAGATCCATCCCTACGCTGGTCTTTTATGGGGGGCAAGCTGTCGCAGCAGAGCTGATCGTCTAAGGTCTATTGGATGGTCACCACAAGAGACAGACTGGAAAGCTCTTATGGATGAGACTGTCGTTGCCGCTACCGCTGTCTGACCGAGAAGGCTGTTACGCCCTGGGAAACACAGTAATCTTCATTTATGTCTTATATCTAAAGAGTAGATAGAGGCCATGCTTGAGAGGGTGCAGTTATCATATTTTGTCTACTCAAATCCTTGGAAGATGTAGACAAAGGTCCCGTAGCGAGTAAGACGACAGACGTAAAATTGATATTAGACGATACAATGGGATTCACAATCTTGGGTTTGTTCTTAGGGAGATGTCTGCCCCGGGCATCTTTCCCTCCTTCATACCACACTGTCCATGCACACTCAACCCTTCCTTCCACGTACGTCCCTTCCTACAGGGTTATCGCAATCCACCTTACGTGATTAATACTCGGTTCGAACCTCAGGATCAACATTATGCAATACTGCAGTGATCTCTGCCCAGACCTTCTCTCTCACGACCTGTGCGTCTTCGCTTGTGACAATAACACCAGGGCTAAACATATATTAGTGTCGCGAACTATCAGTTCTTGAACAGAACGGACTTACTCTGTGATAACCTGATTCTCCAGCCACTTCCCGTGGGTCTCCTCACCCTGGCTTACTGCATGCAGCAATGTTTTGCTACCCTCTTCCACTGTCCTGGCAATCAAAGCTTGGATCAGCTTCAGAATCCACGGCGCCTTTTCCCTAGTGAGGAGATCCGATTTGCAAAATCCCGGCGTCACGGCATTGACAATCACAAGGGGGTTTCCGGACTCATCACGGGGCACAAGTCGAGCTAGCTCAATGGTAATGAAGATATCCATGAGCTTGGTGACACCGTATCGCTCGGTAGCACCTGCCGCCTGGGATTTCTTCCACTGCTCCTCGCTATTCAAGACAGAAAGAATGGACTTCTCATTCCGCTCGGGGAACTTGATCGATTTGTGGATATCGCTCGTAAGAAGGGCCAGATGCGGTTGTGCTGATGGATCCCGCTTTTTAGTTTGCAGCAGCAGCGGCAAAAGCTCTAGACTGAGGAGCGCGGTCGATAAAACATTGACCTGGATTCCTCTCTCCCACCCATCGCGGGTAACACCATACTCGACCGACGCAATTCCTGCATTCATGATAGCTATGTCCAGTCGGCCGCCCTCCGTGACAACGTGCTTGCGAACTCGAGCTGCGAAGGCTTGGACGCTAGCAAATGATTCGAGATCGATCGGCCATACAAGAACCTTTCCTTTGTCGGTACAGCCGGTGCTTGCTTCGATGTCGGCTTTGGCATCTTCACCCTTGCTCAGGGTTCGAACGCCCAAAATGACCGTACCGGCGCCTAGAGCGAGCGCATGTCTGGCAGCTTCCCGACCGAGGCCAGTGTTTGCACCGGTGATGAGGATTGTCTTCCCTTGGATGACCGAGGATGGTGGCAAAGTCAGTCTGGTGAATAAAAGGCCGAATAAAGCACTCATGGTGGCTTGGGATCGAGCAGAAGGTTGAAATTCAACAAAATCGAGCCTCTTGGGAATGTTTTTTATTTCAGGTAGTGGAACCAGCCCGAACCCCTTGCTTCATGAGGTCATTCTCGGTTGATATCCGATGGATGAATACCTGGCCGATGAACCTATAGCAGCCATTATCGCCTGGTTTCTTTGTCTCCTGATTTAGGGTCGCCGGAGTCGGATGGAAATCAGGCCGAGTCCGCCCGGATAGATTATTTCGGAGATAAGGGTTTAAGTCCAGTATCATCACGTGACGCCAGATCTATAGATCTATGGGAAGTGCGCCTCTATTTAAGTACCCAAGGAGGCTCTATTGGTATTTATTGTTAGAATAACTATTTCTTCATGTACACAATCTTTCATATTTGAAGCCTTGGAACTTCCAGAATGTCGTTAACAACTACGATCACTGCCCAGGGCGCCGACTCATCCGGGAGTGGTGATTTGCCTACAGATGTGTCGGGTACAGAGAAGGGACTTGTATCCGAGGAGATACTTGAGAGCCCCCAAAGCTCTCCACGGGATGTTCATGGACTCAAATGGGTGCTAGTTGGTAAGTGGGTCAAGAGCAGAAAAGATAAAAGATATATCGGAAGCGGCTAATACAACTTGGGTATTTCTAGTGATCTCGATCTTTTCTTGTGTGTTTCTCTTCGCACTAGACAACACGATTGTAGCAGATGTGCAACCAGCGATTGTCAAAGAGTTTGAGGACCTGGCGATGCTTCCATGGCTCTCTGTGGCCTTTATGCTTGGCGCTGCGAGTACTCTCTTGATTTGGTACTGATCTAGCCCGCTCCTATATTCCCAGGTTCTATGCTAATTAAACTTCAGGGGCAAGGCATATGGTCAATATAATTGTAAATGGCTGTATATTGTCACAACCGCCATTTTTGAGGTTGGCTCGGCAGTCTGTGGTGCTGCCCCAACCATGAATGCGCTGATCGTGGGACGTGCAATCTGTGGTCTTGGAGGCGCTGGTATGTACTTGGGTGTCATGACCATCCTCTCGATGCTCACTACGCCTACTGAGCGCCCAATGTATCTTGGAATGGTTGGCTTGACCTGGGGAGCAGGCACAGTGTATGCAACACCGACACAGTAATCTCTTGTTTACCTTGACTATGCTGATCAATTCTCCTAGCCTCGGTCCCATTATCGGTGGTGCTTTTACAGACAGCTCTGCAACTTGGCGCTGGTCCTTTTACATCAATCTTTGCATTGGAGGTCTCTTTGCTCCGGTGTTCTTTTTCATGATCCCTAGTGTGGACCCCCGTCCAGGAACCCCACTCAAAGAGCGATTGGCAGAGATCGACTGGCTAGGACCCATCATGTTCATCGGTGCCTATGTATCAGGCATCATGGCCATTGCCTTTGGTGGAGTTCTTTACGAATGGAGTGACAGCCGCATCATTGGCATGTTTGTCTGCTCTGGAGTCCTCTTTATTCTCTTCTTTATTCAGCAAGGATTCAACATTATGACAACATACCAAAAGCGGATCTTCCCAATGCAATATTTACGGAACAAGGAGATGATTCTCCTCTTTATTGAGACTGCCGCAGCTGGAACCTCCTCGTTTGTTCCGATTTACTTCATTCCTCTTTACTTCCAATTCGTGAAGGGTGATGGTGCCCTAGATGCAGGAGTGCGTCTACTTCCCTTCATCATTCCAATGGTCGTTTTTAATCTTGTGAATGGAGTTGGGATGAGCTTGGTGGGCTATTACATGCCCTGGTATCTTCTTGGTGGGATATTTGTCCTTGTCGGTGGCGTACTGCTCAAAATCACCACTTTGACAACGAGTGTGGGTCAAATATATGGTGCCCTTGTCATCGGCGGTATCGGAACTGGAGTCTTCTCACAGGCTGGGTTTTCTGTGGCGCAATCTCTAGTTCCACCCGAGGAGATTCCCATGGCAGTGGGCTTCATGACCTGTGCCCAGGTGGGAGGTTCAGCCATTGCTCTCTCCATTGCCAATACCCTCTTCCTAAATCGTGCAACCATTCAGATTACGAATCTGCTTCCGAATGAAAGTGAGGCCACCATCCAGGCCATGATTTCTGGCGCAAACGCGGCACTCCTTGACTCACTGGATGCTACCTTGAGAACCGATGTTTTGAAGGCTATTGTCAACGCAATCACGGATGCTCTGGTTCTCAATCTCACTGCAGGATGCATTGCTGTTTTGGTGGCAGTCTTTCTGCGACGCACAAAAATGAGCCAGACTCATGGCGCAATGGGAGGTATGTGAGAGTAAAATCTACGCTCAATCTTGGGGCGGTGTTCCGAGGTCTTTGGGCCAAGGTTCATACCAGGTACCCGTACTATCAAATTGATAGATTTTCACAGGTTGTATCTATATTGGGTTACTTTTAGAGTGAATGTTACTGGATACATAATGCAGTCTTCCTTAAATATTGCGTAAAGCCGCCTCAAAGCATGTGCATATGTGCATGCACACGTGTCATTCATGTGCCAGGAAAATGATTTAAATCAACATCTACCTATCTACATACATGCAGTCTAGATAAAGCCGTCCAATATTTCCAACTCATAATATATCCATTGAATATAATTGCCTGGTAAGGCATTGTCGAGGGCAAGAATGCCTGGGGGTTTGATTTTCATGAATAAAGAGGCTTAACCAAGTCCATGGAGGTGAAAGGGTCCCTAATTTGGTAAATGTATGCAGCACACTCGATTTATGCCTGTACAGAGTATAGAGGTGGAATATCTAGAAGAGGCTTAGTAGAACGGGGCTACCCCTCTCTTCACTATTAATATAAGCGAAACGTCCTAAATCCTTCCAACAACTCCCAATCAAGTGGTAGGTTTGCCACTGATAAGACCATTATCGACATACACGTGGGAGCTCATTGTTCATCCCCACCCAACGGATATAGTCATGATTGTGAAGAGATAATATCTATGTTTCCTAAGCGACTACCTTGTTGGCCATGTTGGGACTTTTGTATAACAGTATGCTAGTTTCTGACTTGCATTTCACGTTGGCGTGAATTATCATTCCCAAGCTTATGATGTGTAGATAAGATACCAATCTACGTTTATTTATCAATTAAAAATACTACGGGATCACCCAATCCTCCATATGCTACTATTCAAACTTTTGCAGAACCTGAAGACTAACTAGACAGAAGAGGTTAAGTAGATAAGGTGGGGTTATCTGCTATCTGCAGTAGAATTCTAACTTTCTGAAACCTAATTTCATCCTTGAAGGATTCCGACTTGTGTCGCTTTCTACTAAAATCTCACGGGCAGGCGTTGCTTGTTTTCACTAAATCATATGCAGATAGGGAGGGGTTCTAAAAAAAAAGTATATTCATCGGTCATAATAGCCCCTTCCGTGATACATGATGCCGACCGTCTCTTATTGTTGATTCATGTTTCAGGTCCTTCGGGTAACTATGTGAGGCTGCTGGGCGTTTCTGCAGAAGGGAATCCTCCCGCAGGACCTATTGGTGTCCTATATCAATAGGCGGGCTTCTGAGAGCTAGAGACAAAAAAACCCCCCAATGGTGTAATTCTGGTCTGCCTGAACGTATTCGGTAAGTAAGTTGAACACCTTACCGAGATGCTATTATTTTCAATACATCTTGTAGAATCAAACGTTATTATGTTAAAGGAAGATAGCGGCTGGAGCGACGCATCGCGTAATAAAATATGCCGTCATGTTATACTCTGCATATTTGGCGCCCATCCTGCTGCATGCTCGCGAATTAGGTGGTTCGAAGGATCCTGTCCCCGGGGGCCTACGGTAGCATGTTGCACAGATGACGGGGTTTTCGTATACTGCTTGCTACCTTCGTGGACAGCTTAACTCTCTATTTCAAGTGTTTATCTCACTGGCTTTAAGAACTTACTTGATTTCTTAATTCAGTGGGCTGCCAAGGTATTTTTGCGCGTTGTTTCAATAAACCGATTATATCCCGACCCTAGTGGCAATATACCCCGACTTCGACGGGAAGGATCAAATCCACACGAACACACATAGATTACGAGTGAGATTCCATACAGGGGCGATACTATATGATACCATTAGGTTCGGGTGAGATTCGGTAAGAGCCATGCGGGGGGGGGGCATAGTCTTTGATTCGAGGGGGCTTTTTACCGTGGCGTTCCATGAGGTTGGCCATTAATTACCGCCTTCCATATTTAGTGTACTGTATTGAACCCGTTATTAATACCATGTTTCGATTAGCATGATTGCAGCTATTTTATAAAGCTTTTGGTCGGGTAAAACTATTTTCTTTAGCTGGTTGAAAAGGATAGATGGAATACTGGCCGTTGAATAAATTGAGTACGAAATGAACGCTTTAATAACTTATGTATATAACTACACAGTTACTCCGTATAGGTAGTTAAAATGGATGGATCCGGCAGAAAGTTACATAATCAGGGGGCCTAGCCTCCAGGGCTAGGTGAATACGATTACCATCAATGGCCCTACTCCATAGATCAGTGGGTGATATGAGTTACATATGTACATATGTACACAATTAGTATTACATTCCAGCCGCCACTGAGATAGCTGACCCACCATCTCCCAAGGCTCTCTCTTGCATGTTATTTAACCAGGTATGTCGCCCCCCCCGTAACTAATCAGATGGACCTCGTCCTGATAAAAAGCAGGGTCATTATCTCTGATCATGTCACAGTTGACACCCCCCACATGTGCTCCTGTGGATTCCATCCTAGCATGCGTGCACTGCGCTAGGTCAAAAGCCAAGTGCGACAGAAAGGTACAAGAATCAACTTTTCGGGATATCAATGAACCCATGCTAAGACGGGGGGAATTAGGTACCATGCTCGCGATGCAGAGTGAAGAAGCTCTCCTGCCAAACTCGAGTCCCACAGCGAGGCCAAGGTCGATCATCCGCGAATAATAAACCTAAACCGCTGCCACCCACCAACACCAACGAGAACTCCTGTACAGTCGACTCCGAGCCAGTCACGTCCACCACCGATGGAGGTCCTAAAACAATCCCACAACATCATCCTACGGGAAATGGACTATATATGGACTGGTCTCATTCAGCCATCCACAAGTGGGCTAGGAATCGCCCCGGGAACACGTCGGAAGCGGAGCAAGCGGAATTGTTGGCGCGATTCTTAGCGGCTGCACCTCGCGTAGATGAAAGCTATCCTCCCAATCTCTCTCTCTCGTCGCATCTTATGCCGGGGATACTCGGGATAACTGACGATTTTGATTTCGTCGTTCCAACTCGAGTGCCGTCACCAACAGCCCAGTTACCTGACCTTAGCGGGACACCTTCATGGAATCTCGCGTTTTCTATCTCCCCGGGCATGTTGGCAAGGTCGACAAATGACGATGGAGACGATCTCATGGACGACTACCTTCCGGCACCATCTTTATTCCCCTCCCTAGAGGGCAGTCTGTCCGATTATGACCAGTTGCATGCGCTGGAAGGCTGGCCACTTTTCCAATGCAACCCAATTACGCCGTCCTCCGCGTGCCCACCCACAGCCGCAAACCACGTCAAAAATCTAGATTCTCTGCTCAGGGGTGGCAATATACCGATACAGCAATGTCCCGCAATTGATTCACACATCGCTGTTGAATCTCTTCTAGTCAGCACGAGAGAAAATCTGATCGCTGTTTTGCAGTGGCTTTGTACGGCAGCTCAAGAATTATATGGGCTGCGAGGTCAAGACAACAGAATTTCTGGATGTTCCGTACCATCTATTATGACGTTGCCTTCTCCGACCGTGTTAGACAGCCTTTTGAAGGCCTACCTCACCAGCTACGAACCATATTACCCCTTTATACCTACGATGTCACTGAATGAACATATGGAAGGTAGATGTACTAGCTTGTCAAGCATGCGAATATTGCTCATGCTTGCGGGCGGCGGCATGACGGCTGGGGCTGGCGAGCCATGCGTGCAATTGGCGCATGGGCTGCTCGAGATATGCCGCATTTCATTGAGAAACCTCACCGAACGAAATGTCATTTTGGCTTTAGATCACGAGTTCTCGCAATGCGCTCTTCTAAATCTTCTTGTTTCAGCGTGGAGTGGCGACAAGTGGCAGATGGACGTAAGCTTTTTGGCGTGATCAGCCCCCGTGCGAGGATCTGCCATCCATTAACTGGTTTATAGACTGCATACTATCAGAGATCAATGTTCCTAGAGGTAAGGCGATTCCAGTCCGTTTGAAGTTACCCTTCTAACTCTTCAGATACATTTGAAAGCAAAGCAACATGACGATAGACAAGCCCAGGTGGCCCGCATAGAATCCTTTGACGATGTCGCCCAATCCTGGGAGACGTGGAAAGAACAAGAGAGGGCAAACAGGTAAATCATCTTTGTCGGCGCTAAATAATACAGGGATAAATTAACGAGGAGTTAGAACCACGCATGCCTGGCTAATCCTGGATCACGAGATATGTCTCTTCCAGGATGCCCCATCTATCTCCTTTTTCCCCTCCGCTAGCCACAACATACCTATTCCGAGCATGGATGCCGCATGGCGGGCCCAATCCGCCAAGCACTGGATTGAACAAATTCCATTGTCTTCGGGTCAAGTCACCATCCCCCCTTCTCTCGGTGAATGGATAGTCTGGTTCTCGGAAACGACCTATTTTAGCGCCACGGTACACATTTCCCCTATCACGCTGCGACTCTTGCTCTGTCATCTTCAGAATCAAGTGTTTCAACTGCGATTTACCATGGGCACTGTTGCTGGCAGAGGCAGTACTCCCAAAGGACCCCAGCACATGTCGATTGTTCTCCTTTCAGTACAAGTGCAAACCGTTCAAGAACTTCTCCACAAGTGGTACGAGCTGGCCAAGATCCAGCCAAATGAGACGGCCACGCTAGGAACTGCTTCCAACATGATTCTCTATCATCTGGTCATGCTCAATGTGATTGTGAGCTTCCCAGAGATAGAACGTCTAGCACGCAGCGGCCGTAATAGCGAAGGAGCTAGCAAAAAGCCTTTGCACACGAAACACGCCTATCACCTAGAGAATCCACGGCAGATATATTTTCATTGTGGTCAAGTGTTGCGCCATATCCGTTCCGTACCAGAGCCTGCTCGTCCACCCTGGTGGGCTGGTGCTGTGTATCGAGTAGCGCTGATCACCTGGGCAAATGGCATGGTCTGGGCCGATGGGGACGATGCCCAAAATCGGAGAAACATGAACACACAAACTACGGTGGCCCTGGATATGCTTGCCCCAGATCATGCCTCTATCGTGAGCTATCTGAATAATGAAGCTGTGGTCCCTGTATATGCCGACTTAAATGGCGCGAAAGTGCCCCTCGACAACTCCGTCGGCATTCTACAACATTTTGCTCATTTCCTTCACACAGACATCAAGACCAAGTTCACGTTCGGGGTTCAACGAAAGTTATTGACAATGGCGCGCCGGTGGGAGAGTGGGACTACAGAAAATTTATCATTCGCGATTTAAATTGCCCTTTCTTTTCACACGGCGCGTATTGAACGACATATCTTGAATTTCGCATGCAATTCGGTTGCGAATGGATTAATAGGACACATTCTGACAACTTTGATTTAAATGCAGCTACCAGGCTGTATTTATTCTATACATATATCCACTTAAGGCAGACGGATTTGGACTTGAGCATTTCCTGGAGAACGTTGTCAACGACTTATGAAATGCTATTCATCTATAGACAGAGGATATTATTGAACGATAACTATTCATACTATCTAGATCATCCAATTCGCAGGACTAGTAGACAGACAAATTGTAGCACCTGTTGGTGTATGGGATCATGTGACCGCACTCCAGATATGTTCGCGGCATGTCCGTTTGTATAGTCAAGGCATACCTAGGTAACTTCCTTACTCCCTTTCCTTCATTTCATAACACGTGCTCGAGACCGTCGGATTCTTTCCTGTCTTACACGAGATGTTCCTGTATCCCAGTAAACAAGCGAACCACTATCAATACCGGTCATGGTCGGGCACGGCGGTGGCGTTTTCCAGAGGAAAGTAAGATAGCGTCGTGCTTGCAGCGTTAGCTGTGATCCTTCGGGGATTCCGTATCTTGACTCTGAAGGATTCAATCTCGTGTTTCACTCGACTGTCAAACCTAAAGAGACTCAAATGGAGAGACTCAGATGGAAGCGAGGCGTTTTCTGTTAAATTAACGGAGTACAAATAAAATGCTTTTTGTCATTGGTCGGATAAGTGGGGCCGAGCAGGGATCGGACTCGGCCCGCGGGACGGACGGGTAAGCATTGCTTAATCCCTTCAGTCGGTCTAATCTTCAACCGAGTCCGGAGGTCCATTATGTCTTTTCTTTTTCTACATTTGCGGCGTAAATCGGACATTGAGACCTGAGAATCAAGCTAAATCGGTTCATTTTCTATCCGAGTCCGTACAGGGATCGGGTAGGAAATTCGGTCCACTATCCACTAAGGATTTGTCGGATATTTTAGTTATAGTGGATCATGAATACCTACGGAGTAGTGGGCACGAGTACACCCAGGTGGACATTCTACACCCCTAGCCCCCACCCCCTATGATTATATAATGTTCTGCAAGCCAAAAAGCATACATTATAGTTATCTTTACTAATAATAGCATATGATAAAAGCATTCATTTTAAAGTTCTAGCAATGAAGAATACACCATTGGTTCGCGAAAAATCAGTGTTGTAGGCGGTATAGATCTATGGTGGCGATGAACTAGGTGGGGCTATAGGGGGTTGTAAAAACGTATTTCCACTGACTGTACTATTCAACTAGCAGTAGTAACGCTGGGGCTAGTAAATAATGGTAATACACATGTCATTCCACATAAGACCTCATTCCAACACTGCGGAACTCTATGATAAGCAGAGTAAGCAAATTTGGGGCTAATTTCAAGGCACCCACGCTATCGACCAGGGACCCGCGTGGCATTATGTCAGGGCGTAATGGGGCTGAAGCCAACAACCAATTGTAAACCAGTTAAACTAGCTTGGCGTTCTCGTTAAATTATACGAGTCAAGATCTCGAATCAGATCGGTGCCTTGGATATGGTCCGATTGACCCAGGGGATGGTTCGATCCCAGGAGCTCCGCTTCGCTTCGGACGAGGCTTCGGTGTAGTTTTCACAGTAAGTTGAACTGCCTGCCGCTTAGATCCGTGTTTAGCATGACAGGAAATGGGTATATGTTTGGCTCCTTCCTCTCGTTATTTTTTACGAGAAGCTCAACTTCAGAAACTAAACATCTTTCATCGCCACGATGCGCGGTTTCTTTTCGTTCTTAGCATTAGCAACTGTGCCGACAATTGCAACGGCTCTTCATTCTTCTTTTGTTCTTGAGCAGCGATCGAGTGTTTCGTCCCGTCTGACACCTGCAACTATCAGCACCCAGTTGGGTCCAAAGTTGTCTGCCAATTCTTCAGTCTTTGCTCAAAACGATACGCGATGGTTCAATGCAACGGAGCGCTGGCAGGCATATCACCAGCCTGATTTCCTTGTCGTGGTTGAGCCTGCGAAGGAGTCAGACATTCCCATCATCGTATGTTGCTACTTATTTTGCTGAAAGATTGACTTGGTTAAACGATCTGGCTACAGGTCAAATTTGCCAACTCGCACGGAATCCCTTTTCTCGCTGTCAACAGAGGCCATGGCTCTACCGAGACTCTGGGTAGATTGAAAAATGGTATTGAGATCTCGATGGCCCAACTCACTGACATTAAGATCGCCGACGATGAAGCCTCGGCTTTATTTGGTGGAGGTGTATGGGACGGGCAAGTCATCGATGCCCTCTGGGAAGAAGGCTTCGTTACTGGTATCTTTGAGCGCCTCCGTTATTGATGCTGGTCTAATGATTATAGGAACGGGAAGTTGCGCTTGTGTGGGCGTTATGGGCCCTGGACTTGGCGGAGGCCATGGTCGTTACCAAGGATTCTACGGGTTGATCATTGACGGATTGATTTCCATGAACGTTGTTTTGGCTAATGGGTCCGCCATAACCGTTTCTAACACCTCATACCCTGATCTCTGGTGGGCGATGCGGGGAGCCGGCCACAACTTTGGCATCGTGACTAGTTTCCATGCTGAGATCCACAAACGCACTGTTGATGAATGGTACATTAGCGAATTTGTCTTCACCCAGGACCAGCTTGAGTCGGTTTTCGAGGTTCTCAACTCCCAGCAACAAAATGGCGGCCAGCCGAAGGAGTTGATGAACTATGGTGTCTTCACTTGGGCTTCTCAATTCAGTACGACAGAGGTGAGCGTCGAGTCACCCCATTCATGTTCAGTACTAATGATCCTGTACAGCCTATTATGGAATTTTTTATCCATTATGTCGGCACGGCTGAAGAGGCAGCACCATATGTGAAGCCATTCCAAGACTTGAACCCTCTATACTCAAGCGGCGAATACTACGCCTATCCAGATGTGCTCGATGCAACCGGCACTGGCATGAACAGCCCGATGTGTCAAGACGGACACACCAATATGCAGTTCCCCTTTGGCTTGCTTGAGCACAACATTACTACCACTCGTCAGATTTACGACTACTATAGAGAAATCACCACTTCACAGCCATTGTACAACCAATCCATCGTCGTCTTCGAGGCTTATTCGCTTGAGGGGGTGAAGGCTGTCGACTCAGCATCTACTGCCTTCCCTCATCGCGAAGACAATATCCTATGGTAAAAATCTTCCTTAACTCAAAGTCTGATTCGTTCGGCTCACCCTTACAGTGACGTTCTTGTTACCTACGACCCTGATAGCTCCCTTGATGCGGAAGCAATCGCCATCGGAAAGAATATCACGCAGCTTTGGGCCGATGGTCAGCCTGACCGAAAACAGCACATTTATGTCAACTATGCCTTCGGTGATGAACCTCTGGAACAGATGTATGGAGATGAGCCGTGGCGGTTGAAGAAGCTGCGTGCTACTAAGGCCAAGTACGATCCAAACAATGCCTTCGGCTTCTATAACCCTATTATCTGAGAGAAGCGCGAAGTTTGTCTGCGAGGTGTTTTCTGGAGCGCTATGCGCGCAAATCTTAGCATAGGCACCACTTGGATGAGGATAGTTAGACTTATCTACGGATAGTGAACACAGACCTGTACTATCATGAAATTGAATGCAAATTACTCCATCATTTGAAGCTTTAACTACTCAGAGTTACGCCCGTATATATGGTTGACTATCAAATCGTCTCCACGAGTTTCTTCTTACCAGGACCACACTCACTACAACAGCCACCACTTTTGAACTTTTCCCCAACACCTGTATTTTCCAGGCTTGAACAGGGGAATATCATTTAGTATAGTTTGGAACGTAGATTCGATCAAGGCGGATATCGGCTTCTTTATAGTTGGTAAAACAGACCAACAAATTTTATGTTGAGGTAAGCTCAAATTTGGTCCCGATTAGCCTTCCCCATTACTTGGCCAGGACAAGGTTGGCTATCAATAGGCTATCCACGGGTACCCGAAGTAACAACCCGATTTTGGCAACCGCTAAATCAAATCTATGACGAGTCCTTAAGCCTAAATATCAAGGAAACTTTATATCAGAGAACAGCACGAGTTCTGTTTCTTGACCTCGGTATATAACATCTTACTCTGGCCGGACAGACCGTCACTCTTTTGTACCAACGAGTCAATATTCTCGCCACTTTCCAACACACTCAACCTAACCCAAGCCTGTGTAAGGGATGGGCTATAGAAAACAAAATGAAGCTCGGATCTATATACCTTGAGCGAGCCTGAAGCTTGAGCGCCTCCTATGCGATCCCTCGAATATTTTCTGTCAATGACGGCTAGTACTCGTGAAGCGGGGGAAAAGGAAGAGATCACCAGTGTATGGAGAACTTTATTTTGTTAAAGGAAAATAAAGAAGTGCAGCCGTAGGACATATATTCTTTAGATGGCAGAATAGTTCTGAGGTGTTGGGATCTATGATCCCTGATTGGCTCTGTTGGCTCCTCCTAAAATAACCTTGGAATGACAACTAAAGAGTCGTGCAGTATCATAGATTATTGTGCAAGAACGAAGAAATTTTCTGATGGCCTCGAGACATCATGCAGGGATGAATGGCCGGGATATTCTCGTACCCCGGGTAGGAAACCCGGGGATTCCTAACCCGAACGAATGATAATCCCAAAGTAATAATAAAACACGGGGGACATCGTAGAAATCAAAGGGTTCGGTGGCGACCGGATCGAACATCAGTGGTCACGTGTACCCCTGGGAAAGAAAAAGTCGACCCGCCCTTATCTTGTTATCGCTATCTCTGCGCTTGTCAATTCTCGACCTTTACAACCCTCGCGCCTTTCACAATCGGTTCATCACCAGCTGATCTGCCTTTATATCACCGACTCTCAACCCGCCTCTTTCACACATCATGGATCACACGCGCGACCCCTGCCCCTGGGTTGCCCTGAGCGACTTCGGCGGTGCTTTCTGTATGGGTGCCATCGGTGGTGCCGTCTGGCACGGTGTCAAGGGTTTCCGCAATAGTCCCTACGGCGAGCGCCGGATAGGTGCTCTCACAGCTATCAAGGCGCGTGCTCCCGTCCTCGGTGGTAACTTCGGCTGCTGGGGAGGACTTTTCAGTATATACGACTGTTCAATCAAGGGAATTCGCAAGAAGGAAGATCCCTACAATGCTATCATCGCTGGTTTCTTTACCGGTGGTTCCCTCGCCATCCGTGGTGGTTACAAGGCCGCCCGAAACTCCGCTATTATGTGTGCCGTCTTCCTTGCTGTGATTGAGGGTGTCGGCATTGGTTTCCAGCGTATGATGGCTGATAACACAAAACTCGAGGTACGATGAACTCTTTGATTTTTGAATGAATCCGTTTGGAGTTTGGGTTAAGACGTGTCTGCTAACCACGAATGTCTAATAGCTTCCTCCCCCTCCTCCATCTGAGCACAAGGCTCTCGCTTAAATTCCCTCTCCTCTCCATTCACCAACATGATCGACCTATCTACACTTTGATCGCCCTCGATTTATCCTCCCTTCCATCTCTTTCCTCATAACGACATCCCCACATTGAGTCTCTCTTCTCGGGTGTCCGATTTGGTTCATCATTCTTAAACGACATATCATAGAGGATCCTGTTTTCTTTACTTGCTTTTAATACCGCATCCCGCAGCCTGTGTTTTTGGAGCATTGTACTTTATGGACAGCGGATTTGTTTTTGTGGCTGGTACCAAGACCGGCGTGTCTCTTTCTGTGGCCAGGTGGCTGAATAAAATCTCTCCACTCATTCTGCAAAAAAAGCGTTGAAGACGGGACTGTTTTGGATTACTGTATATTAATGTATGCCTAACAAGCACGTGATGCATTTCTTCTGTGTATATTGATTTCGGCTTATCCCTGTATAGAGAACAAATCGAGTCCCAGTAGGAACTATGATTTTCCATCAACTGAGAGACTCCGCACAACGATTTGGGCTTGCATAACATGGATCCAGCATAAGCCGACTAAACCCCCATTGAGTCGTCCAGCTCAGACTTCCTAGCCGTAGGCCAGCCACGTGTAACCCAATTCCTGGGTGTTGACAATCCCGAGGGCCCTTCAATGCGATCCTTCGACCCTTTCCCGCGCAAAACAGCCGAGCCAGATTTTGCCGCAAGTGTAGAATCGTACGTCCAAAAAGCGTCGAAAGCCTCTCGAATCCGATCCACATGAAACGCAACAAACAGGATGATTGTAATAATCCCCACTGTCAGCGGAGTAGAGATGATCCAAAACAGCGTCTGCGAGCTGTTCATGTCGCGGATGTCAGCGGTGTTCATGCCGAGATAGCTGGTGACAAATGATAACGGCGTAAACACCACAGTCACGATTGTAAATACAAGGACAGCTTTTCCTTGGTCTTCTTGTTGCACGTCTACCCCGCTGAGCGTCTGGTTGGCCAATGAGTCAAGCTTCACGTTGAGGAGTGAGATTTCTCTAAGCTCGGCATTGAGCTGGCGGATGAGCTTGTGTAACCGGTTTTTCTCTAGCTCAAATGAGGAGACCCGGGACTCGGTGGTGATGGTGAAAGAATGTGGGTCTATGACGCTTAGGTAGTTCGCGAGAACGAGGTGCTGTCTCTCGGAAGCCTTTTGGATTATTTCTAGCTCCTCGCGGACGAGATAGATTTCCTGCAGTAGGCGTCGCTGGGGATTTTGACTCGCCTTGAATTGCTGAGAAGATAGAGATCAATTAGTAAAGTTTGGATTAATGACAGCGACCAGGAAAGGGATACCGACCAGATTGCGGACGTGTTCACGATAGATCTCGATTAAGTTGACCTGATTGCTTTGCGAGTCTCTGCAGCGAATGTCCCCCATAATAATGGCGAGGACTAATGCCGGACCCACGGCTTCGTAGGTGACAACATCGGATACCTCGTCGGTATAGGTCATCATGACAATGTCTCTTATGGCTTTTTCCATAGACATCTCTGCCTCTACCCCAACATCCGTCACATCCAAGTCTGAGGGCATCGAGAAGGTCGGCAACGGGTCGGAACCTGTGAAAGTTTCTCGCCTCTTGTGATAGGTCTTCACGAGATGTGCGCTAGTCACGACCAGCATCAGGAGATCCTGAAAGGCACCAACCAAATTCTTCGGGATGAAGTATGTGTTCCGGTCAAACTCTCCATTGGCTGACACTCCATGCTGGATCTGAGCTGCCATGGTTTCCAAGCTTCTCAAAAAGTCTTTCAGGTCGGTAATTATCACCCGGTCATCCCCCCAACAAATGTGTGTCAGATAATCTTCAAAATCCATCACCCACTGTGATTGCGAGCTGTTCAACGAGCGTTGTTCGGGGAAAACCATGGAAACGTGCGTAAGGAAATGATCGAGGGCATCTGAGCGAGTGGAGTATTGATGGGATGCCGCGCATTTTTCGCATTCAGCCACGACGAAGGTCAGTTCATCTAGCTTGTCATCTTCGGGGAGGTCGTAGTACTCAGTACGGCCGAGGTTGGCTATCAAGAAGGTCTTCGATATCTGTTGGTGACCTGCTTGATTGGCCAGCTCTTGCGTGTAGGATGTATCCCAATACTGGGGGATGGTCTGCAATTTGGGCATTAGACGTTATAGGCATACATGGAGTGGGGATTTCTCACCGTGAGAAGATCGTGAACCGCCCCCCAGAACTTATCGCTGACAGCACATGGGTATGAAAGCGGGGCAAAGAAGTGGAACATTCGACATAGCCTACTGACAACATTTTTCAAGGGCATCATCTCCGGCGAGGGTAAGTCGGGGACAATGTCAGGATGTTCCGCGATCAATGTGGGAAGAGAAACGGCATATCTCTGCCTGATAGCCTGGTCCACATCAAAGTATGACTTTTTCGTGGCTTGTTTGTAGATTGACGAACTATCTCCAGTGGCAGGATCAAGAAGCTCATTATTGGTATCTGCGAAAATGTTCTTTATTGTTTCTTCATCCACGCTCAAAACCTCAGGTGGGTTATTTGGAGACTGAAACTTCGACTTTAGATGACCCGAGCTAGGGTTATCGAGAGGGCTGTTTGGTTTTGAGATCGGGTTTTCTTCCACCAAGGGTGTTGTCTTTGTCCGCCAGGTAAAGACTGGCGGGAATTCCAAGTTGATAGTGGGTGGAGGAGCAGTGGAGGAGGTCTGGGAGGCAGATGAACTTCCGGGTGAGGATTTGGATATCGTGGAACGGTGACCATGATCACTCTGGCCTTCCAAATCTGCCGCATTGGGAAGAATATCTTGGTTAACAGACTCCTTATCCCGAGGGAGGATGGGCTTGGTTGGTTCGAAGTAAATGTTCGAAGGAGCAGATATGTTGTCACTAGGTGTCTGGTTGACCACAATGCCGGCGGAATAGGAGAAATACTGCACACTGGTGCGCCGTTGCAAGCGATGCCTTGCTCCGGTATAGTGAGCCTTGCCAAAATATCCGCCGTTCGAATCCGATCTGTAATCCTCAGTGGGTTCTTCCGTCTCGTTCGGACCCCGTTCATCTTCATCTATCTCTGGTTGAAACGGTGCGTCTGTCTCGGGCAAATCACGCTTTCTCCCAGACTCGCCCTGTTCACCTGTCTCGGATGAATCAAGATTGTGCTCAGATTGATCCTGTTTATCTGTTTCCGGTAGGCTCTGTCTACTTCGCTCTGATTTAGGAGATGCCGCATCGAACATTCTCTCCATCTCCTCTTTTTTCTTGTCATCTTCGAACATGAACCTCTTTCCTTTTTTATCTTTACCTCGGCGCTCCTCTGCGGTCTCCGATATAAAGGTCTCAAGACGAATGCGAAGGAGCGTCGATGTGCTCGAGGCTGTCAGTTTGGCCCAATCCTCTGCTCTGATCAGAACACTGTCTTGGGTAAACATGTTAAAATCCCAGGAGGATCCACGCCTGCGGCTCTCATCATTGCGGCCTTGGCCCTCCGCTAGGCAATATCTGAAAATCCTATCTCTCATTTCCTGTTCGATAAACATCAACACTGTGAGGCTTAAATAATATGCCACAAGGGGGGGGGGATATGACATACAAAGAACGTCTTGCAGAGCTCTACGGGAAAGAAGAACACACGCTTGTCGGTATTAATGACACAAATATTGGAAGGAGGTGATGACTGGGATATCGGCGGGCTCATAATCTCCAAAGAGGGACTTGCGCCATCCATCAGAGGTATCGGTGCGCTAGTTATAATGAATTCTGTGGTCACCAGGTGTAAGTATATCGTAATTAGCTCGTACGGAAGGGTGTTTACGAACGAAAATTGACGATCACTGCCCATAATTCGGAGACATGAACAACATGGCCCTTTGGAAAGACTCCCGATTTTCGAACTACTTGTTGCTGGTCACGGTGCCGGGTAGACTCCAGGTCGTAAAAATACTGCAGGAGGCTGCGCGTAGAATAGGCGGACTTCCGAACGGATTGGGCTGCATCCATTTTTTGGGTTGAATAGTAAGGAAGACGGAGGAAGATGGCCGACCCTTCGGTGCGGTTCTGGGTCGAATTTGAGCCAACACAGCGCATCACATACTGTGGCTCGCTCAATCCAGGAGGATCCCGCTGGGCTCGCTTCAGGAGAGACACAATAAGAGCTCTGTCTTCATCTGCTAGATTCGGAACATTTGATGCAAAGCGCTAGCTTGTTAGTGAAAAGTATAGTCTAATGAATAGATAAGATGTATACCAAGAAATCATCAAAACCATTCGTGTCGGTTTGCGTATGGCTAATGCTCAATGATGTAATGAGTATATTATATCTTCTAATGATTGGGCAGTCTGAAAACTCACATCCATGAGAACTGAGGGTCCTGCCCCTCATTGACTGTCGCGTCTGTTCGATAAAGAATCACCTTTCCATGCCCCGGCATCCGCGAACTACCGACATCAAGGCTTTGGCCGATATGTCCCCGGTGGGATGGGTCAGCTCTGAAACCATCCGCAGATCGCTTGACAGTAGATGGTTTTAGTCCGAGATCAAAACTCAGCGGTACCCCGCGCGATACGCACATGGGCGGCCGATAATTCGAAATTTCGTCGGGATTATAGGGATTCATGTCCTGCCGGGGGGACTGTTCTCTATCACCCCGAATCACATTTCTGTCTTTGAAGTATCTTGTGTGTTCAAAAAGCATATCGAGTACATTCTGACCGATCGACTTTTTGATGACAATATAATCGTGGTTCGTCTATATTTCGTCAGTGCCATATACAAATCCTTGATACATGTTTGACTTGCCTCGGACCAATCCCACGGCAAAGAGAAGTAGTTGAGTGTTGATGGGTCCACATCGTCGCGATGGACCTTCCAAAGAGGTAAGTACGTCAGATTAGTTGGTCTCATGTTGGAATTGATGGGGATGCTGATTACTTACTTCGGACCAATCGAGTCTCACGCGATTCTGGTAAGATATATGTTAAAGCCCATTCCTCTTGAATATGCCCCTTTTGTTATATACCTGGTGTGGAATGTCCTCCACTGTCACTTTTGGGTAGCCATAATAACTCTCGTTGTCTCTGGCCATGTTGTAATTGTGTAGGAAATGAGATAAAGAATAGTTTTGGCTTCCTATTTAACAGAATCATCGATGCGACGTCGATTTCATGTTTGTGTCTCACGACATTTCAGTGGTCTGTGCGGGAGAATACGGGGGCTGACCTCTCACCTAGGTAAGCCGTAAGAAGTCTTTAGGGCTCCAGGGTTATAAAGCGTCACCCCGCTCATTATTACACTGTATGTCTGCTTAGCTAGGCATATTTCTCTCTCACGCATAATCCACTACATACGACCATAGGGTGTGGAAAACAGGGCTTCCCGTCCGCTCAGCCGTACTTAAGCCACACGCCACGCCGGTCACACGCCGGTGAGTTAGTAGTTGGGTGGGTGACCACCAGCGAATCCTCACTGTTGTATGTTTTTTTTTTTTTTGTTATTTGTAAATAAATGTGGGCCACTGTCACTTTCCCCTTCTACTTTCCAGGATGCGTCTACCGCTGGCTTGAGCTGAAAGGTGGAAAAGGCGAGTCGGGTCCAACGTTTTACCCTGGCAGGAAGCCTGAACGGCCTGGGTGATATGTAAATAGTGGGTAGTGAACACTTCAATCGCTTGCGGTGATGCTTTAAGCTAATTTTTGAGAGCGTAGAAATCTGGGAGTTGGGATAAGATTTGGAGATGTATCTCCGCAGTGAGCTTTTCAGTGGTGTTTTTTTCTATGTGCTATTGTGGATGAGTTGAATATTGACAGAGGGAGGAATTTTAGAAGACGAGTTGACCTGTTATTATGGATTCGTAGGTCGTTTATTTATGTCTTTAGGCCCCTGGTAGTACGTATAGATATATAAACTTTAATCATTCTCTTACTTTAAGCATAATGAATAGTTCTTACCAAGATTAAGACTAAGCGATTAAGACTTCATTTACACTCTATATACTTTTTTATATTCCCCGTAACTAGTCTAAGGATTGAGATTATGACTTCCTATGGATGTAAGTCACTGGTCACTGGTCATCACTGGTTATACATTGAAAAGTCTTTTGCACAAAGTAAGTTTTTTTTTTTACCGCCTTCATGTACTCCGTACATCTTAAAAGAAAATTGAAAAGACATCTCGAAAGACCACCAACTAAAAGGACCTGCTCTGAAAAGACATCACAAGGTCGCGAATGCGGCCGACTATTCTTGTATCTTTTATATGGAGTTGCCATATAAAGGATACTTAACTTTACAATTTATGATCCGAGAACGTTTGTTAACTATCCGCTGGTGCCCACCCGGGCACCAACAACACCAGGTACGGTCAAACCCTGTTAAAATGTGCTCCACTTGTTTATACTCCGGGATATCCCCGTGCGCTCCCGGGTTATTTTGCCATGGTAAATAATGCCAAGACTATCTAATTAGGTACAGGGCATTCCGAGGTCCCAATTTTACGAACTTTACTCTGCGAAGCTGCTTTCCAGGTTTTTAAGTCACCCCTAGAATTAGATTATATACTACAAAAAGGCACCTGTTAGGCACTTGGCACGATTACTCTCTCTCTATCTACAACATACATGGGCTGATCTCATTGAGCATGGTTTTTTCCAGTTTTTCGTCCGTGATAGTCTGGCATGACGCGCAGATACTCGAGTGTTGGGCCAAATACGGAGTACGAGCATCAGGATTGAATCAACCTTGAATTCTGCCTGCCAAGTGTTTAGGGACCCTGCATTAACGCGCTTTGTCCCTGTCCTCTCCCCTCTTTTAATATTCATATTCTTCCACCCCCCCAGCCGGAATGGGTCTTTTAGGTAAAGATCGACCTTCCGCCCCAAAAGGTCTTTGAGACTCCGACTAACTCTGGGGATCATGATCTAATAATAATTGTCACAGCCCCACGGCCTCATCTGCCCAGTTGGTAGAGATGCCCACTAATTCTGGAGAGGAAAAATATTTTAATTTGGTTTGAAATTGCCATTCTCTCAACTCATAACCACTGATGAACTAGCAGGTATGGAGTCAAATAGGAATAACGAGGGCCCTAACCCAGAAATCCCCCTACTGCAATTTTCAACGCAGGTAGGGCGCGGGCGCCCTCATGCAGAACCACAACCCTCTTCTGCCCCGGCGTCCACAAAGGCCTCGGCCCCAACCCAGGAAAAAGCTGTAGACAGCAAAGTACACCACGCCCCACCAAACATAGACCACTGGTGGGGATGGGATATACTTGGGCTCATCCTGGCGCTTGCAATCCTGATAGCCATCGTCGCCATCCTGTGCGTGTATGATGGCAAGCAGCAACCCAGCTGGAGGTGGATGTCGCTGAACACACTGCTATCGTGGGTGAGCACAGTTGGAAAGGCCTGCATTGCATTCCCTCTTAGCGCTTGTCTATCGCAGCTCAAGTGGGTATGGTTTGCGGAGCGAAAGCGTCCGTTGTCAGACCTAAGGGTTTTTGATACCGCCAGTAGAGGCATCTATGGGAGTGCAGAGCTGCTGTGGAGGTTGAGGATGCGGTAAGCTTTCATATCATGGCAGTTGTGCAGATGCTGATGGGGTAGTCATTTTCCGGTCTTGGGTGCCATTGCGGTGCTGCTCGCCGTTGGGTTTGACCCATTCATTCAGAATCTGGTGCATTACTCGCCCGATCTTGTCGTGGATCCATCGCAGATCTGTCGCCTAGCAAATACCACAGATTATAGTGGCATTGGACGGTCGGCCATTGGAGCTAGTTCGTTCTCATCCTATCTGTGGCTGTTTTCTATGCCGGACGAAGCACTAACATGAACAGGCGTATTCCATATTGAGCCTAAATTGAAAGGGAACATATACAACTCCGTATTCAGTACAGATCCAGGGAGCCCATGGGCCATCCCACGGTATACGTGCCTAACGGGCAACTGCACCTGGGACCCCGTTGCTTCTCTTGCAGTTCGCGCCCTTTGCTCAAATGTTACATCCTCCATCAAGAAAACATGCGACCGCCTTGAGAAGTACGGGGGTCAATACGATAATTGCACGGTCTCACTTCCCAATGGGATATCAGCATATTACTCCGGTGGCTATAGCACGGAAGCGATTGCCTTCCGAGTCCAATCCTCGTCTCAACCTGTCGTGTATACCAACGCCACCTTTCCGGTAATCCAACGCATCGAAGCAGTAGGCGCAAACGTGCCAGAAGAGCTGAGTATAGCTATGAATATTCGCGACGATCCTATATATGTCGCGACAGAATGTTCCCTAGAACCTATCGTTCGCAGTGTCAAGACCTCTGTTAATAGCTCCGTCTATAAAGAAACCACCCTCGCCGAGTGGAACGAAATAGAGGTGTGGTATGACGAGCATCAGGACATCAACGGGTACTCCCTGCTCCCGAACTGGAATCAAAGCCTAGGCATCCACCCCGGCCAGAACTTTACTTTGTCCCCGGAAAGCCACGCTACAATCTCGCTCTTCATGGAGTCACTTTTTTCTGGCAAGGTGCAGACTGGCATGTTGCAATTAATATTTGACACAACTGCGGACAAAAATGTGTCATCATACGCAACAGGTGACTTCATGGAGGCTTTTATGTATGGAGACATCCCGGGGTGCGCGGATAATAAGAACGACCGGTTTGGTTGCGTGATGAGGAATGTCGCTGATGCTATGTCTAAGTCGTTCCGTGATCAGGCATATATAGATAATGGGGGGGAGGCTAACCTGGCAGTGGGCCATACACAGGTGAACGCTATTATCATTCATGTCCATTGGCAATGGTTGACCTTGCCGTTGCTTGTTTGGCTGCTTAGTGCTGTGACGTGGTTAGGGACGGTGTGGAAAACACACCGCGGGAAGTTACAGAAGTGGAGTGATAATCCGCTTCCATTGTTGTTTCTCTATCGAGATGGAGAAGATAGTCGAGGTGACGAAGTGCAGGGGTTGTTGTCTGGCCAGGCATATGAACGGCGGGCGAAGAGCATCCATGCGCAGCTCTATACAACGGAGAACCAGGCAGCGTTGGTTGAGTAGATGCCCTACTTGTAATCTGGCCTGCGTTCACTTTGCCATCGGGCTATAAATTATCTTAAACTGCCTCCTAGAATTTCACTCATGATATGCATAGATATCAAATTAGGGTTCCTTTATTCCTACTATATAGTCCGTTTGTACTCCACAGTCTGTTCCCGAGGCTCCTGGTTCACAATTATACAGGCGTTCGGCCCAGGTCGTCGCACTGGATTTATGATAAATACTGCAGATCCACCCCGATATAAGTATAGAGCTAGATCGAAAAAGATCCTCATTCTTACCTTATTTACAGCGCATTCACACCACCAATTGCTTCTACAATTTCACATTATAATTCTTTTCCGCACATGACCCAGTACATACGACCATAGGGTGTGGAAAACAGGGCTTCCCGTCCGCTCAGCCGTACTTAAGCCACACGCCGGTGAGTTAGTAGTTGGGTGGGTGACCACCAGCGAATCCTCACTGTTGTATGTTTTTGTTTTTTTCATTTGTTTTTTGATTCGTTAGGAAATCTCCTCTTCCCCGGATTCCGATTATCCTAGCCTAGAAATGAAGGCATGATCCCAGCTATAATTTCAGGGTCACAACCTAGGGCCACCCGGAATATGAGGAAATGGATATGATAAAAGGCCCGGGGAGACAACCTTTATCCCCCTAGGAAGTTGCACTACAATATTTCACTAGGTTTGGCGACCGCGGTTTCCTGAGGTCACTTTTGAACTGTTGGATTGATATGATAAACTTCCCTTTACTTCTTTCTCTCTTGCCACTGATCTATGGATGCATTGATAGGCCGTTCTTTTGGTCTCCCATAAAGGCAGGGGTTGTGTCCTGTTACGTATTAACTATTGGGCACATATGTACTTGTGTATGATCGACATGGACTTCTTTCGAGTCCAATCATTCAGATACTGGTTGGGCTATCAGCCTATTACAACCTAGGTTGCTGCCTAGCAGGGGTCCGCCTGCAGAGAAGAATCTGTCCCAAGAGAAATCTGTCTGTCTCTCATTTAAGTTGACCCTTACAACGATTCAAGCGCTCGTGGGGCTCTACTACATCAACGCGTTCACTTCGCTGCATTCTTTCTCTTACCTGAACTCTAGTTGAATCATCAATTGATATCGTTAGCTTCCCAAAATGCACCACCTCCGTGATTCTCTGCTGAGCTCTCTGCCTAGGGGCACTCCTTCTGTTACAACGGGCGACCATGCCTGTAGAGACCGGGAAAGTACACGCCAGTCTATCGCTCGGGGTGAATTCAAAGAAGTTCGAGACGTGGCCTTCAGTAACCGGACTTGGCTCGTTACCAGCCGATACTGCGATATTGGAGATGGTGTAGATTCCCTTGAACGCCACATCCATTCGCTATGGTATATGTACTACGAGCTTGGCCGAAACATCTCCTCCGAATCACCTGAACATGAGGGTATAGTCCTCGATATCCTCCGCATTCAAGGAATGGGGCCGTTGACTAGACCTGTACGAGGCGTCTCTGGGATTGATATCGCAAGAACCATCGACGGTACACTTTGGAATGATTTGCCCTTTTTGGCTGGCGATATGACCGATTTCTGGGTCAATAACGGTGCTTCTATGTCGGGAACACACCGTCTCAACTTTGCAACATTCCTAGCCAAACTTGCATCCGTTCGTGTTGCTAAGGATAGGCTGTGCCAAGTTGCTCTTCTAATCTTCCGAAATCTCTTTGAAAGCTGTCAAGTACTTCGCACTGGGGAAGAGTCAGATGAGGAAAACCCTAACCGAGGGATCAAGCAGCTGGAGGTTTTTCATCTGTTACCAGCTGCTATTTCTTGGTTGAAAATAGCAAGCCATAATCTCCTTTTACTATCAGAGGTGTATTGGAACGACTGCCCTAGCGATATTAGCAAGGGTGGCGAGGAATTCCTTGAATCGGAGCTCGGACAGCGATCGCCTGCTGGATTCTCGCCATGGAGATACATGTTTTGGCTGAAGCGACTCCATAAAATTCAAGAAGAAGCCAAGGAGGCCAATGAAAAAGCCCTGGAGGAGCTTGCCACTGATGGCATCGAGTACATGGTCAACACAATCAAAGAAAGGAATTCTGAGGTCCTCGGGGCTTATGCTAATGGGGGCGATGCCCTGCATCAGGATAAGGATCTTTCGTGCCTGAAGCCCCTTGCAGGCGTCGAGGAGCCAGAGCCGTAAAGACTTGGATGAAGCTTCGAAGGAAAACTCGAAACTGCCATGATGACATCCCCAATTTCTCTCTTTCTGTCACTCTCTCAGCCCCTTACCGTTAAATTGTATCAAATATCATTAGTATATTCGAAATAATACTGAACCCAAGCACCCGAGAAGGTATCTGCTAACAGTAGCACGACTTGGTGGTCACCTTAGGCATGCTACGGTATTTCTTTTTTTATCACTTTCTTTTGCAACAGTCTAAACGAAGTACATGGTAGCACGCCGTGCGCTAAACCAGTGGCCTGCTTTGTTACCCGTAGCTGAATCACTGTTGGGTCTTCGCACTGAGCGTTAAACATATCGATAGGTGGCTCGGCGTATCGACCGTATCGCCGAAAAAGGTGACTTTGACTTGAAAACGACAGATATTATCGTGTTTGGTTAGATATTTGGTTTCGCGGTCAGCCTAAGGTCTTCTCGGGATAAATTTGATTTCCCGATACCGATCAGCGCCTCCCATTGTCAGATGGCCATGGCCTTAGCGCGACCTTTTCCAAATATAATTTCACACTTATTTCGATATATCAATATCGCTGTCTATTGTGCCATCCAACTCTACTGCTTCTTGCTTTGTATCTCAGCGCTGCCTTCTTAGGACGACCCCAAGACAACAGCTTTATGGGCTTTGATTGATCTATCGAAGAACTGTGAATCCAGTATGTCATACCCATCAGTTATGACGACTTTAATTCAAAACCGCCGGTTACGCCTTCTCAATGCTCTGCGAGCTGGCTCGAAGCCTATCATGACCTTTTTGGGGCTTCCATCCTTTCGCACAGCCCAAGTTGTGGCTCAGACCGGCGTTGATGTAAGCATTTATCCTATTCCATAGATTAAACCCGAACTGAAGATCATAAAGGGCATTATTATTGATTGTGAGCATGGATATATTAGCGATGATTCCATGCACAGCTCGACTGCCGCTATCGCTGCACTGGGGGTGTCACCGCTTGTTCGTCTGAGAATGACCCATGCAGATTTGATTAAAAGAGCTTTAGATGCTGGTGCACAGTGAGTGAGAACACCTACTCTACCATTCTCCTACTAAACATGTGACAAGCGGCATCGTTGTACCTCAAATCAACACGGCTGAGGAAGCCAGGACTGTCGTGTCGTACTCAAAATTTCCCCCACAAGGGCTTCGAGGGCAAGGTTCAGCATTTCCAGGTATCGCTCACGACATCGATATCCCGACATACATGAAAACGGCAAACGAAACTATTATCACCTGTCTTCAAATTGAATCAAAAGCGGGAGTCGAGAATGTTGACGCTATCTGTGCTGTACCGGGTGTCGGTAAGTGACTGACCCCAATCCTAAAAAATGGTTCACTAATATTTGGTAAGATATGATTTTTATTGGGCCAAACGACCTTGCTCTATCGATCCTTGGGTATCTCCCCGCAAAAGGGGACGAGCCTGAGTTTGTCGATGCAATCGAAAAGATCGTGGCAGCAGCTAGAAAACATGGTAAATGGGTCTGTCGATTGTCAAACAACGGGACTTTGTGCAGGGAACATCTGAAAGTGTTCGATACTGTAGCGATGAGTTACGATATCCGGGCGATGCAAAACTGGTATACAGCTGAGCTGGAGATTGCGCACTCATGACAGCTTAGATGCTAGATGAGAGAACCTTGATGTGTGTCTATCTCAATGGTTAAAGAACAGCTTACATGTAGAATCAATACAGCTTGGATTGGACCTGGCATAAGAAAAACCTTTTAGCCTACTGTAGGGATCAGAAAATTCTCAACTTACGAATAACCTTAGAATGTATTCTAATATACATGGTAAATTTATATGAGTATAGACCTCTTTTAAGTGGGAAGGTATAGTTGTTTCATATACGTGACAAATATAACACATTCTTCCAATATTTATCAGATGTCATCAACAAAGAAAGAAAAACAGACCTCTGATAAAATCTTCAGCTAATCCTTATCCCTTACGCTGTAGTGTATGATAACCGAGCCGCTCTCGCGCCTCAGCGATGGTGGCTCCGCCAGCTATCATTTCCCGAATACCAGCTTCGCTTTTCTCAACTTTTCGTGCTACTTCAGCCACCTCACGGGCTCGATCTCGAGGAACAACAACGACGCCATTTGCATCGGCAACAACAATGTCACGAGGCTCGACACGAACCTTGCCGATACCAATCGACTGGTTCACACCTCCCACCTGAACCCGATCCTTACCGGTTCGCATCCAACGCCCAGCAGTAAAGAGCGGGTAGTCATCGTTGATCGCACGGTTCACGTCTCGGCACACACCGTCAATAACTGATCCAGCAATACCCCGCAAACCAGCGTATTGAGTCATGATATCGCCCCAAACGGTACAATCCGTGCGACCACCATTGTCGATGACTATGACATCGCCTACAGCAACATCGTCGATGAAATCACCAACACTTCCTGGCGGGTCGCTGGCGGGTACGTAACGTACAGTGAAGGCTGGCCCGACGGTAATCTTGTCGTAATTTGCCAAAGGCATGATACCAAACGCCTGTCCAGAAATTCCAAGTTTATCAAGTGCGTCAGAGACCGCAGGGGTGTCTAAATCGGCAAACAGCGCTACCAACTCTTGGTCCTCAGGGCTCGCCTTCTTTGGGTTTCCCTTGAAAGATGGCGCGGCTGCCGCGACTGTCGGTGACGATGTACCCTCGCGAATGGCTTCAAATTGTGTGTCGTGCATAACCTCAGACACTGGATGTCCGGCTCGAACAGCCTGAACCATAAGGGCCTGACGACGATCGATCCGCTCGCCATATTCCAGGACCTCTTCGATGCTCTTCGCGGGGACGAACACTGTCCCACAGCGATCAGCAATCACATAGTCATCCTGGTGGACGGTAACGCCCCGCATCTGCAACGGTGTGCCGCAGTCAACTTGGACCAGGCGGTTGCGCGCGCTGATCATAGTCACACCACGGCCGTAGAGGGGATAGCCAACGTCACGGCTGCCGTCGATGTCACGACTCATACCATCGATGATGGTTCCACGAATGCACCTCACTTTCGAGGCATTGGCGATGATATCACCCCAGCATGAGACGCCATCGGTGCCGCCGGAGATGACGAGAATACGATCATCCGTAGTTACCGCATCTATGACCGGGGTGAGTAGATGAGCTGTGGGAGCAGCATCAGTCTTCGGGCCCAGTTTAACTGTACTGGCGCGTCCGACAATCTTTGGGCAGTCCCAGAGTGGTCGTAAGCCGTATGTAGCTCCTTTGAGACCGAGAAAATCCAAGGCATCAGAGACTGTATTGGTGTCGAGCGCTGAAAGTCGGTCCAAAATGCTGGACTGGTTCATTGTGCCAATGTGGTAATTGAGTGAATAATAGAAACATGGAACAACCGTTGAAGGTAAGTGGCTTATATTAATTCTCAAAGGCGAAGTATTGAGCGTTCACTCATGGATGTCGGCAAGGTACTATTTCACCGATCGGGATATGCCCGCACTTTCATTTGTTCGGCTTCGTCTATCCAAATGTACGTAATATGGACATTGAACACCAAAACCGGTGTAAGGAGAACTCGCCGACATTTACCTCTCTATTGTTTTGTCAATTTATTGACAAAGCTGGTCGATACCGATGAATATCACTATCCCGAGATGACTCGGCAACTGGTGACTATGCCGTTTCGCACCGAATGTTATAATAATTGCCCCAGTACACGACGACAGCACACGATTTAGTGTTCCAAACATCATTATTTTAATAAATTATCCTCTGTCCAGGTTCACTTAAGTACCAAAGCATTTTTTCGGCTTTAGAGTGCAACCTTGTCAATCCCACCGTTAACAGGGACCACCTCAAAAATGGCAAAGCAATATCTTGACCTGCAGATTGCCCCCGCGGACATTGCGTTCGGTCTGATGGCCGAGTTTGAAGCAGACCCTCACCCAAAGAAAGTTTCACTAATCGCCGGAGCATATCGCAACGAGAATGGAGAGCCCTGGATCCTGCCAAGCGCCAAAGAGGTACTTCCACGATCAATTTCCAGAGTAAAACAGCCGTTAACAAGAAAAATAGGCAAAGCAACGCCTTTGCGAAACCACCCACGAATACCTGGGCATAGCAGGCTCGCCAACTTTCACCAACCTAGCAAAGGACCTCATCTTCGGCTCCATTGCATCCAGCCTCCAAGACAACGCAGTCTCAATCCAAACAGTCTCCGGCACAGGTGCAAACCATCTTGCAGCCACATTCCTGGCCCGCCACCTCCGCCCTAACCGCGTCTTCATCCCTTCCCCAACATGGGTTAATCACAAGTCTATCTGGGAGATGACCGGGGTTCCGGTTGTAGAGTATCCGTACTACTCCCCTGATACAAGGGAAGTGGATATAACCGGGATGCTAGATACCTTGGATCAAGCCGAACCCAATGACGTCGTCATTCTGCAAGCCTGCGCGCATAACCCCACCGGCGTGGACTTGTCAAAAGCCCAGTGGCTAAAGGTCTCTGATCTCGTCCAGCGGAAGAAGGTCTTCACTGTCTTTGATAGTGCATATCAGGGCTTTGCAACGGGCGATGTCGACGGCGATGCGTGGGCGGTTCGTCATTTCGTAGAGAATGTCCTCGCATCTGAGACGCACCCCGGCCTGTGTGTCGCGCAATCGTTCTCGAAGAACTTCGGTTTGTACGGTGAGCGTGTGGGCGCCCTGCATCTGGTTGTACCGCGGCATCTTTCGGCAAAGGGTGCGCTATCTGAATTGATGTTGATTTCGAGAGCAGAGTATTCCAATCCACCACGCTTTGGGGCGAGTATTGTCGAGACTGTCCTTGGGGATCAGGGTCTGAGGACTCAGTGGAAAGCAGATTTGGATACAATGAGCTCACGCATCCAGAGGATGAGGGGCTTGCTGAGGCAACGGCTGGAGAAGGAGACGCTGGAGGATTGGTCACATGTTGAGAAACAAATTGGGATGTTCAGCTATACGGGGTTGACGGAGAAGCAGGTGTCTCGACTTCAAAAGGAGTTTCATGTCTATATGTTGCCCTCTGGTCGGATGAGTGTGTGTGGACTGAATGAGGATAACATCGACTATGTGGTGCATGCTGTTGGTGAAGTCGCAAAAACGGGTTGTGTTTAGTTTTCGCGGGGCCGGCTAGTACACGACGGCCGAATGTAGAAAAATCAATGCATTGTTGATGGATACATCAATGGTATTCCAACTATGTTTGGGGCCACTTTTACCTATTAATCAGATGCCGAATACCGCAGTGAAATACATCTCCTTTTATACTTCTTCTAACGAGTGAAACTATGCTAGAAGCTGGTGATCAGAGGTAGTTCCCCTACAATTCTTCGATCATCTAGCCGCTATCGCAGCAATCTTAAGACAAATTCAACACTTTTTGGTCATTGTTCTTTCGGAATGAGATGGATCTGATAATGATATTGAATAGATAATGAAAAGGGCCACAAATTAGTTTCCAGGGCTAGTCGAATTATCTGAATGCCTAGAAGGTAGCGTCGAATGCTAAATTTCATGTTGAAATCTCAATATTCGCCGCTACCACCTTTTGCGTATGATGGAACAAATTCATTGGGCAGGGAAAAGTTGAGATAACAAAAACATATAACAGTGAGGATTGGCTGGTGGTCACCCACCCAACAACTAACTCATCGGCGTACATAACTTGGGCTCTAACTACTCGTTACATTGTTTCCATAGATGGTTGAATATCAATCCTTCTTCGCTTTACATGCTTGTCTGGGTTTCTCTTGGCGAGACCTTGAAAATGGAGGGAAAAGCTTAAGAAACTGCACCCAGGCGTTGTATTTCCTTCCACGACCTTGAAAGATTGACAGTCACTATTCATGTACTCATGCCAACGGGAGGGATTAGACCCCCCACCTGGACGCATTTTCCCACGATATTAACCGTTCAACTTTCTACCACGTCAGCTCAGAGCCATCATGATCAAGGAATTTCCCGCTCATCTTCGAAGTCGCACTGTCAATCTGTTATGTTCTCAGTCACTCGCTTCAATAATATTCACATCTCATTATACACCCAATCACACATACCACGTTCTTTATTGCACGCGCACTTTCTTCGGGAGGGGTAAAGCACACTGAAGAGAGATCCAACCCTAAACTCTTTGAGAGATCGAGACCATCCCGAGCCATATCAGTGTCCACATTTCTACCCACAGAATGTAATTAGCAGCTTTCACTCCTAAGAGGTAATTTTTGAAGATGAAAATACACACCCGGGATTTTGTGCCCAAATAATCACATCCTTATTTTCCAACGCCAGCCATTTGAAAAGGAAATTAGCTAGAGCCTTGCTCGCCCCGTACGCGGAGATAGGCACTTGATGTGGAGGTACAAAGTCAGCGCAATCCTTCGAAGCGAGTGTTTAGGTACAAAGTCGGCGTTCTACCTCAGAAGCAGTTAATCTGACAATATACACCGACTTAGTACTGGGACATCACGTACTGAAGTTGTACATAGCTGTCAAACTTCCGCCAGCGCTCGAGATCAAGACGAATTTCGCCTTCTTCTCCGCACCGGAGGAGCGTAGAAGAGAGAGCACAGCTTTGAATAGCTCGAACGGGCCGTATGCGTTCACGTCAATGTACTTTTGGAGCTCGGAGGCCGGTGCTTCACCCAGACTCTTGGTCGGCCCAGAGATCCCAGCATTCGCAATGACAACGTCGAGAGCATCAATGTTGTGCGTCTTCAACGTGTCTATGGCAGTTGCTATAGAGTCTGCAGACGATATCTCGAGCTTGACAATAAACAGGCTGGATCCCGAGGCCTTGGGAAGAGCAGACAGTGAGTCGGACTTGGATAGGTCACGGACCGTCGCTATCACCGTGGTGTTCGGAGTCAATAGGTACGTAGCTACGAGTCCTTTGCCAAGTCCTGTAGAAACGATGAGAAGGGTACAAGAACGAGGGACGAAGGTGCATACCGCGGTTCCCACCCGTGATCAGGATGGTGGTAGGCATGTCTGATTCGACGTTAGATAAAGAAGATGCTAGGTAGTGGGAAATAATATAGTCTGAAGCAGATGATTCCGAAGCTAGAAGACTTGGAGATGAGATTTCAGTGTTGGGCAATATGACGGCAAAATGAAGCTGTAGGTGACCTTTATAGGCATCGACTCTATTTTGAATCCTTCCGCCTCCTTTACTTTCTCCCCTAAAGTCCCCGGCGCATCGATCACGGGGCAGCGACATCGCCGATCTCCGATTTAAACTTGTGCATTTATAAGCGCATATGCGGATGTCCACGTGCAGACCAAGGTTGATGGATATCCCGTTCGGAGCGTTGAATTACCGCATCAGGTGTCGGACCAATAGGCCTTGCAGACATGAGATATCTGTGTTTGGGTGGGCCAATCTCCGCCCGCTAGCGGAGAAAGCTTAAATCCCGCGCCAAACTCCGCAATATTACCTCATCAACGAGTGCGGACTTCGTCAACTCCGCAGACGGTGGCAACCAACTTCCCGCACTAATACTGATGGAAAAATATTTGCTACGATGCCCCCATCACGGCAGAAGTCTTGTCTTGCATGCGTTCAATCCAAGCGAAAATGTGACAAAGGACTACCCAAATGCCAACGCTGCCTTGCAAAGAAGACTGACTGCGAATACAACGGGCAATATCCCGACCGACTGCGGCAAACTTCCAGAAGAAATGTAGATGAGAATGTTGCCTTTGCGGAGCCCTTTGCGGAAGAACCACCCAGTGATTCGCAGCTGCAGCGGAGTCCCCCGCTACCGTCAGCTGCAAGACTCTCGCCCCACACGAATGATGCATTCTTCAACTTCGGTGATAATCCTTTCAACGTGGCAAGCATACCCCAAGACGATTTTCTCAGCTCTGCTCTCATCGATGATATTGTCGCTCGGCAAAACTCGACCGATGTCGGGCAAATGATATCGGATACAACTCCACAGGCTCGCGTGGAGTTTGTAGCAAAGCGGTTAGCCGTGATTCCGAAGACATTTTCCGAATCAGGGCAAACGATGTTCATCCACCGTCTCTTGTTCCAAGCGAGAAGCCCTCCAGTTTTACAGGATGCGCTCAGCGTCTGCGCTCTGTATAGCTTAAAAAACGCGGAGAATCAGCTGCTAGTATTTCGGAACTTGGAGTACAGACGGCAACAGCTGATCTCCAACACCGATCCGCTCCTCGCCTCCAAGATGAATCTCCTTGAAGCGCTGCAAGCGCTGATACTATACCAGATAATAAGACTGTTCGACGGCGACATTCGCCTTAGGGCCCAAGCGGAAGCGGACGAGCCAGTTCTCATAATGTGGGCGGCACAACTTAGGTTACGCACGCATCAAGTGCAGCCTTCTCCACCGGCTCCAGCAGAAGCGCGACTTCTGCCAGGCAGCACTTTTACGGACTGGCAGCACTGGCTGATCGAGGAGAGCAGCCGACGGACAGTAATAACAGCATTTATGTTAAAAGGAGTATACGAATTCTTGAAACTCGGCCACGACACAGTTCCAGACTTGCGAATGAGTTTCACGGCTCAAGCGGCGCTTTGGAATTCACTGTCAGAAGTTAGTTGGCGGAAAGCATACAGCGAGAGGGAGCGGCTCGAAGTGCGGGTGACACATTGGGACGAGGGAATAGCAAAGGCGAAGCCAGATGATTTAGAGGAGCTCGGTGTATTAATAATGGCCATGTTAAAGGGGATAGAGGCCACCGGGGAATGGCTAGGGCATACCCACTTTATTAGGTATGGTTTAGAGGAAGCAAAGAACGGCTCAATTTGAAGTCTATCTGTATTCAAAATATACATTTTGTGGCGGGTTAAAATCAGTGAAGCCTTCGGTTGTTTGCCACTTCACGGTTAAGGGAAAGGATATTGCTCGCGCTAAGGGTAGGAGCTGAACAATAGGAACGGGATAGATTTTACAGACTGACTGTCACGGCCTTTATGATGACACATTCGCCATTTTGAAAGAATTACGCACGGTCGGTATGACTGCGGAGTTTGACAGTATGAAAACAAGGTATTCTCCGCTAGCTGTCGGACATTGGGAGCTATCACGGAAAGACTGAAAACTGCCCAATAGTGATTTTCGAAACTCCGCAAATCCGCAGACGCTGGCGGACCTCAAGGAACGGGCACGTTTGCAGGTCAAAGCGACCCAAAAGAAAATATTTAGGATTCTATAAGCCGATGGGTATAAAATACGGCCTACCTCCACCTTACAAACTTCAACCACGTTCTTCAGCCTTCCACTTCAGACACAATTATTTCCGTAAGTGTGCAACACAACTTTACTGTGGCGATATGCTTACAACATCTAGCAACATAAAATGTCGGCTCAACAGCAATCACTCAGTCAGTGGGTAACACAGATCAACGATACTTTGTTCATCCAACCGAACGACGAGATTGCCCTCAAGGCTGTCGATGACCAAGTTGATCCAAGCCTAGTGGTCAGGTACGCTGCCCTAGCTCCGTACATTTTGATAAACACATCTGACCTAGTCATATCGCCAGAATTAACCACAACGTCTACAATTACGACCAATTCAAAGCAGGTCTCCAATATGCCCGCGGCTCGAGTATATCGATTCAAGACGAATTTTCTGTGATACTCCAATGGGAGAACCTGGAGAAACCAGACGGTGTTGTGGCGGTTCGTAGTAAATGGACGACCAAGGACAAGCCAACAGGCAAGGAGACCAAGAAGACCAATGTTATTCTCTGGGAGGTGAAGTGGATTGGTGGCAAGAGGAAGCTTACGGGGCAGACTGAGGTGGAGTCTATGTGAGAACAAGTCTACCACAATGTTGGTTGTGGCCAGCCACTGCATGTTTCCAATCCAGAGAGAGTGTGTCACAAATAAAAACACAAAAAACAGTGAGGTCACAAATAAAAACACAAAAACATACAACAGTGAGGATTCGCTGGTGGTCACCCACCCAACTACTAACTCACCGGCGTGTGGCTTAAGTACGGCTGAGCGGACGGGAAGCCCTGTTTTCCACACCCTATGGTCGTATGTATCATGTTATATGTGGGAGGGCATGATATACTGCAATTGATTGAGAATCAATGGGTCAGTTTGGCACTCTCGGCGGGCGCAAGAAAGTGAAGGGCCCGTAAGACCATATTCGGAAGAATATGTATGTAGAGCTCCGCAAAGCCCATAAAGCCCATATAGCCCAGCCCAACCCAACCCGTAAAAAGGTTGGGTTTGGGGCCCGGGGTAAAAGCCTACTAGGCTTTTAATAGGGGCCCAATAGGCCCCAAACAATATAAATATACCGAGGATTCAGAAGTTGAATCCCCGTTTAGGGATTTTAAAATTACCCTTCGTTTACCCCCGTTTCTAAGCCATATTTTAAAGGTGATATTTTATTAGTTTAAATCATTTAGAAGTAAATACTAGTCATATCTCTATACCACGTTTAAAAACGCGAAAAAGCGCGTTATATAACTAGATGACTTATAAATTACCGAAGTTCACTTAGAAAGTAGTACTCCTTCCTATCTAGATCTAAAATATATATCAAGCAGAAGGTTAGAATACAGCGATTATAAGATACCAGTCGAACCCCCCTTAATAGGCTCTGGGTTGGGTTGGGCTTCGAAGGTTAGGCCCACAGCCCACTGCTGGGGTTTGGGCCCGGGGTTCGGGCCCATTTATGGGCTTTGCGGAACAATGCATTCAATAAAGAAGGAACGGACAGGGAGAAGAATATGGGTCCTGAACCCTGTAGGTATTTCGAGCATCCAAACACTATCTTACTTATCCTCTAACCGGACAGTTATTGATGTTGTCTTGCTAGGTAGGTGGGAAGGAAGGTATTTGTCGTGAAGTCCTCCGGAAGATAAAGACGAGTGTCATATGTCGTATAATTCTGGCCGGATTTGCTGAATTTAATGCCGTAACGATCCGTGAACCAAGGAAATCCGAGAAAATCAGATCCACCTTGTCCGGTTCACCATCTTGTGGGAATGCAGCGGTAACTTGAACATGGGCTGGTTGGGTGTATTCCGGGATTGCAGAGTGCGGAGTGTCATCGCCATCATCACCGAGGTCATCACATGTTGTATATCCCGGGGTTGGCATATCCACGTCAGGTACACGATGGAAGGGAGATTTCGACTTGAGAAGCTCGGTACCATTGTGAGGTGAGGGGTTATGGCACTCACCGTAACCCAACATCTGACTTGCAATGGTATCCACAGTCATGGATCGCTTGGTGTTGGTTTTCGGTTCGTTTATATAGTCCAGGACTTTCGAAGCCAGAGAATAAGGAACATCGGCGAGGAATCTGAAGGTAGTGGTGTCGGCAGACGATATAGGCGTCATCCACAGTAAATGGACATTGAACCACATCGTACCGAATAGCTCCCTGGTTCGCAATGATCGTCCTCGAATTTGCGGAGCGATCTGGGTCAACCACAGTCGCAGCAGCAGCAGTTTGCACCAAAGTGTAGATATTTCCCTCGTCGCCGAATGGCTTGCATGATATGCAGTATGTCTGTGGTGCGCACCCGTACACAAATGTCAAATTGAGACTATTGCGACTGTCCGTAATTCCTTTGGTCACATTGAGTCCCCCGGGGGTGTTCAATATATTCTGGTAGCCAGTTGCATGGTAGGCAAAAGTGAGGCGATTCCAATCCAAATACCGACGGATTAACCGCATATCAAAGTCTTTGGTTTTGGAGCAAGATTCATCGGCCAATTCTACCATCGTGCCTTTATTGACCATGGCATTTTTGACTTGAGGCTTGCAACTCTTTTTTGAACGGGTTGGGATTTGATGCCATCCAAGGAAACCCAGCCGAGTTGGTATTTTAATGGTGGTTGTTACATACATTTCTATCTATAAGCAGAATAAATAAAAGCAGTTTACGTTTCTGGGATCCGGGCGGTCCCCCTAGGCACACCTCATATAAAATCGGGCACTGACACCTGCATACCGGATCGATTACTCCGTATAGTAGGCTGCGATTTTATTATTCTTCTTTGTGCTTCTATTATTTCTAGATCACATCATACTATCACATTGACCCTACAAGTTCAACATCAGATCGCATTTGTTCTTTCTCTGGCGGAGGGCATGGAGTCGAACGAAGGGTGGGTGGAAGGGTTTAACATGTAATTATGTAGTCGAAAAAAGATGTTGCGGACCCTTCATTAAAATGTATATATAGGATTCTTCTATAATGTTGCGTTGTATTGCTTGCATACGAGAATGCTAGACCCCATCTGGCTACTGTTAAATGTTGGTTGAAGCCAGCCACTACATATTCCATTCAGAGAGAGTGTGTTGCAAATATAAAGCAATTAAAATTGAAACTGTTGTAGTGGGAGTACTACAGTGGGGAGATAGATGAAGAAGAAGAGTTGTTATTTGTGAGAACTAATTAAATGAAGGGTTTAAATACCCTTAGTACCAAACTTCATCTGAAGACTGCTCAGTCTGTCAAACATCCATGCCTGCATGTTCAACAGAAACAAAAAGCAAAAAGCAAAAAGCAAAAAGCAAAAACATACAACAGGAGGTTGAACATTGGGAACGACTGCCAGTTTAGATAAGGGGATTTAAAGACAAAAGAAAGAGTCACATTCCATAAGAAACTCTGGAACTCTAGCAGGCACTTATTAGCCTGACGCTCCAACTTCCTCCTTCTCCTCTTCGTCAATAAGAATAAACCCTTCATCGACTTGTTCAGCTTTGTCTTTCGCCATCTGCTCCTTTAAAACAATCTTCTCGCACCCCGGGGGTATTACAATCATATCAAAGGGGTTGTCGTGGCTATCAAGAGATAATCCCCATATTGAAACTCGATTGATCCTCATGCGGTAAAAACTACCGTCATTCACGATATGAAAATCCGTAAGGAATTTCCTCTTTTCTTTTTTAGTAAGCGCAAACCCCCGAGCTCGGTGACAACATCTACATAATTCCACACAATGTCCAGCTCCAAGCTGTCGTGTCTTATCAATCTTGCGATCAGCGCAACATCCGCAGCTACGGCCACAGCAGCCCCCCCTCCTCACGCAATCCTCAACCAAAACTCGGTGCATATACCATAGAGGATGCGATCGCCATAGGTCAAATGCTCGTATTAGCGGTCCCTCCACGAATGAGTTTCGGACTTTCCACCACTGTCGTTCCAGCAACCAATATCTCTTGTTTAAAGCCTGAAGCTCAGCCTGTATATCATTCCTATAGATTGGCCAGCTGCACGTGGTCTCGGGCTTCTTGGCGAGGATTTGCTCTTCCTGGACAGTACTTCGAAGGTCTTGTTCTATCCGGAGAAGCTCGAGCGCTCGATCAGTGCGGGGATGCTCCATTTGATGGACCACGTTCCGCCGATACCGTTGAAGAGCATCAATATCTCCACTCTGTTCGAGTTTGATTTCATCTTGAGTTTTCTCTCTAGGCAGGGTTAAATCAATTTTTGATTGAGTCGGCTTGTCCGCAGGTTGCATGTTGAGACTAGGTTATATTCGTATAGGGTTTAGAGAATAGAGACGTATCTAGTGAGAAGTAACCTAGTTTAGGAGATGAAGGAAGGCCATCGTTAGAATTGAGGTCTACCTGGTGAGCGACTCATCCTGATGTCAGATATTCTTCCATGCTATGGACCTGCAGATTTCTAACAACAGAAGAAACAACTTCTGCGCAAATCCGATTTCTAAAACTACACTACAACTCCTTGAGTTAAGTAGTTGCAAGTTAACTGTAAATCCTCGCTCCATCCATTGATATCAATTTTATGTGGTTCAGGGGTGTGCAGAATATTCAGGTGTAGTATAGTGGTGTTTAGGGCATTCAGATGAATGGGCTGAAGGGGCTGAAGAGGAGGGCGGCAAGAGGGACTTCCCAACCACCAAACATACAGCTAGCTAGCTACGATTCATTCATAGAATCATAAAAAAATAAAAAGCAAAAGAAAAAACAACAGTGAGGGATTCGCTGGTGGTCACCCACCCAACTACTAACTCACCGGCGTGTGGCTTAAGTACGGCTGAGCGGACGGGAAGCCCTGTTTTCCACACCCTATGGTCGTATGTATTTGTTATAGTAATGGAGAGACCTATAGGGTGCAATCAATTGGGTTGTTGAAAGGAGAGCGCCGCCCGACTAGAGGTGAGAAGCAGTGTGAGATCCCATGCGAATTACCCTTCATCGCACAACGACCGCACCGAACTTCTTAGCTGAATTCCTGCTATGTACCCACAGGGTAACATGGTCTTATCTACCACAAGTCGCCCCTTGGTACCCGCATTTTCCCACTTTGAGCATTGTTGCCTGTTTCTGTAAGTGTATGTGAAAAATATATATAGTATCTGGCCACGATACATAAAAATTCCCTAGGACCACCTTCGCACCTTTTATCCAAACATTCAAAATATCAATATCATTAACATGGCCCCTGCAAGGGCAATATGGCCACAGATCAGTTTCTTGGTATGTCGACGTCCTCGGGAGCCTTTGCACTCCAAAACGCCACTGCAAGTCAGGATGCGCACATTGTCGGCAAGGCTCGTCAAGCTGGAATGGTTATTCTTAGTAAAAGTAACCTTGCGGTATGTTACGTACGTGACAGGATGCGATAGCTGGAAAACTGACTGGGATGCAGGGGTTAAATGGGTTCAAGTGAGCTTCAGCCGATGAATCTATATATTTTGCGCTTGAGTATCAATTCATTATTTCTACTAGGGATAGCTCTTTGAGCCCAGGCTGGTCATCCCTTGGCGGCGAACCCCTTTTCCCGAAAAAATGCGATGGAAACGATGGGAAAGATTCCTACCTCGCGATTGATTAAATACGGTCCTATTAAAATATGTCATATTCTATAGAGCAAACAGAAAATCTAAGGAGGAACAATAGATAACTTTAAATCCTTGCGGCTTTGATAGGAACCCGCAAAATCGACTGCTGTGTCATAGAAGCCACTAAATTCCCTCCCTCGTCCCACAATTTACTCTCACTGTATGTGCGGCCATTGCCAGCATGGTGATTGATTACCTCCCTCAAGTGCCACTCATCCATTTTGGGTCGTGGTGTAAAGATCCGTAGAGCAAAATCCAAGCTCGAACACGCGCCAACATCATCGAAGAACATGTGGTTGTGTGCCAATGGCAAAAAAGACAAAACACCATCCATAACGAACCCCAAGCTGGCTATTTGTTCCCCTTCTGTCTGCAGAGGGTGTTTGACCCGGAACCAGTCCGCTGACGACTTTTCTGTCGGAGACAATTCTTCCTGACTGGTTTTGACGGTCTTGGTCATTCCCATAAGATTCTGAGCCGTGACTCCTTCCGGACAGGGGCGACCTTCGTAGAGATTCCGGGATAGTCCGAATAGAGTATTGAAAGCTTTGAAATGCGGCTCTGATATTTTCCCGGCTTTAACCCAATCCTCCACAAGGCGGTCCCAGGGCATACAATCTCGCCAGTGACTGTAACTCCGAGTGGGTTCACTCGAGAATGTGAGAACAGATGGCTCATCCCTGTGAAAGTCGGCTAGGAGCTCCATGCATAGGTGCCGTTGGCTAGTCGAGGGGTCATTTTGTTCAACGGCAACGCGGTAGGTGACGAAGCTCTTCGATTGGCGGAGTTTGACAGGCGTGCATATCAAATTGATTTCAGTGCTTACTGGGCGAAGGTAATGTCCAAGCGCCGAGTGCAAGTGAAATCCATCTGGGGTGGTTTTATACGCAGCGTGTATCGCGAGAGCGATGGCGTAGCCTCCGTACGCGATGGGTGCTGAATTCCCCATCTTTTGGGGAAGGTGTGTGGAAACATAATGATCATGTAACTTCTGCAGCGATACATGTTCAGCTAAAGTAGTCGCCATGGTGGTGACCGATGGTTGGATTGACTGAGGTGTTGAAAGACACTATCGACGGGCGGAAAAGATATGGCAGGTGCTAAACAGATGATGATCCAAAATTTAACTATTTGTTATATCGATGAGAATATAAACTTATCTGCCATTTCCCTCGGATATAGTGGTACCTCGGCTTAATGAGCCCGTCTGCGGTGTGTATCAACGATCAGGAACGGGTAAGAAAATTGAGATATGATTTGCACGTGGATTTTGTTTAGTGATCATCGATCCACTTTCCTTTCAGCCGGAATGCCGATACGAGATGAGATGTCCGAGAAACGGATCCTCAACAGACAACTAGCATTTTATTCGCATATGGCGCCGGGGATATTGTTGGATGCCTGAGGCATCACCATGTGATAGAACCTGTAGTAGATAGTTGACCTGCTCTTCCTCTTCCTTTCTCTCTCCTCTCTCCGTCCCACTCAATACATTCAGTTCTACTCACATTGGTGCGTACATACTGTATTAGATATTGATGTATCACTAAAATTATTTCTCAGCCAAAACTTTCATCTTTCATTGATACTATTTCAAGCCAACAACAATACAGCATTGGGTGAGCTTTCTCCCCTGTCTCTCAAACAGCTCCTCCTGCCAAGTATTCTCCCACGAACCCATCCAAGTCCTCTTGTGGCAACCCCAGGATCTCATTCCATAGCCCTTTAGTCTTAGAGTAGTTCGCCAATCCTCCTTTCCCAAGTATCGATCCAGCAATCATAGACAAGGTACCAAGTAGTTGTCCTTCCTTCACTTTGGTAGCCCCATCCTGCCAAAGATTTTCAACTGTGTCTTTGGAAAGAGTGAATTTCTCATTCGTCGCTCGCTCAAGGGCAGACAAAACTTTATTCTGCGTGACAGTGAAGCTATTCACATAGACATATTGATTCTTGGTCAGATCGGGATTTTTCAAAGACCGGGCGATTGCTCTTCCGACCTGATCAAGACTTGTGGCTTCGTAGGAAATATCACCACCATCAAAGACCGTAGCGGTATGCGCAGGCACATTCAAACCCCCAAATCCGGGGATGTTCAAGCCCTAGTCGAACAGGGACCCCGTGATCACTGCTGTCCAAGAGATTTTGTCTTGTTGAGCCTTGAGATAGTCGACGGTCTGGATCTTATCCACGAGGAATGGAATGTACTCAGAGGCTGAACGATCCGAAGTGTCAATACCGAACTCCGATGGGAAGAAGACCTTCACGCCGGCGGATATGGCGGAGTCAACAAGAGACTTCTGGAGGGTCAAGGCATCTCCTGGGACGATGCTGGAAGTCGTGCTTATGACTGCATCTTGACCTTTGAATGCATCGCGTAGTGATGCCTCAGAGTAGTCGGACTTGATGTGTTTCACACCTGGAGGTAAAATGGCTTCGGATGATTGTCGAGTGAGCCCGGTGACCTCGAATTTCTCGTCCAACAAGGCCTTGATGGTTGATCTGCCTACATTTCCACCAGGTCCGATGACCAACACGGATTTGATAGTTGATGAGGACATGATGTAAAAAAAAGGACTAAAGGTAAGGATTTGTAGCAAAGTAGTGTATGGGTCTTGACAACTAGTATATCGAGATGTAGAAATTTCTACTACTTATATAACCTGAAAAACAAATTCTAGAAGTCTTTAGACAGATTATAAATTATCCTTTGTATATATTATAAACTCTATCAGCTTTAAATGATGACTGAACAAATTGCTTATACGCAATTCAGACGCCCACCTGACCTCAGGAAGCTCGCTGGTTTAAAAGTGATTACTGATCAGCCTCCGAATCCAGAGATAGCAAACAATTGGACCAATTCTCCATTCTCTTTTCATTGTGGATTTTTTACTGTTGCTCGAGAAACGCTCCAGTATATTAAATACAACGAACGCGGGAGCGATTTCTAGCTGGAGGGAGAGCGATCGAGTGCCATACCGCACCCACTCCATATAAATGGCAATTGACAAGTATGACAGTGATATCAGTAACGTATGAGCGAGTTCTGGATGGCGGAATTCAGCTCGAATGGCATTTTCAAAACATGAAGCAAGCATAGCTCAACCACAGCTCTTTGCGACAATGGCTTTTGGACGTAACGTCCCCTGTACATTGCAATGAAAGTCTGGAAATTGAGGTCGTTTTCAATGAGCTCTATGTGATTGGCGACCTCGATGCACAGGTTACGAGCATCACCTGGAAGATACTCGCTAGCTATCGGAGCCATCGTGGCTAAAACCCGAGGGACAAAAGCTTGCATCATAACGGCTAAGTATTCTCTGTCATCAGCAGTGCAGGGGCGGAGGTCGTCTCTTCCGAGAACCAGAACTGCGCTGCAAGACAGACTGTCAGATGTATCAAGGGTATTCAAGGATAAAGACTTACACATAAAGAAACGGATCTAGTGTTTGAAGTCCGATTCCCATTTGATGGCTGCTCATTAGTATCAGTAACCATCACGCAGAATGTGTATTAACACCTACCTAGGAACTTCAGCCGCAACAAGGGAAGGCACCGAAACATTTTTCAATAGCTTTTCAACCAATGGCTTTGCTGGAAGAGGCCTCTCGTTTTGGCCATCCATGCTATTGTATATTCCATTATGGAAGTGATATCGGGATGGACTATCTTCAAGATTCTCGCCCAATAAGCTTATTTATTAGAACATCCCTCCAACGCCAAGGGGAGTAGGCAAACATAGCCTACATTTGACCTTCCCCGTTAAACACCAGAATTTTGGCGTCAACGGACATGTGAGGTGGAATGGGTATGTCTCCATGGTTTCCGTGGAAGAAAAAATAGCGTAAAGAGCCTTGTCCGTATTGTGAACCCACCATGTTGTGTGCTGCGAGTTCCTAAGACCGGTTCGAAGAATTCTGTCAAAGCCAAAAGGAGAGCCATGCGACTGGGTTCCGACGATCCCAGCCATTTCTGGGACGACAACATGCTAAGACATGGAGCCACTTAGACGGTCATTATTGGACTTCTCTACGTCATATATTCTATATTTAAACGGATCTAACCCCACTCTAGTGGGGATATTTTACAGAAATCGACGTGTACGAACAATGTATGTAAAATTGACATCTGTAAAATTCTCCTAAACTAAATTGACAAATTCCGCTGTTTTCCAATCTGTGCGGACATCGCTGATTAAGCAATGTATGTGCTTTTGTATGGTACCGTTATCATAACGGCCCATTGATTTTCCGGTTTGTATTTACTCGGTAATTCCTACCATGTATGTGGCATGGTACTCGACAATATTGAAAAGTGTCAGAGTTGGCCTTGTTAACTTCAATTCCGTATAAATTTGTGAAAAGTATATGTTGTAAACACTCGATTAGGATTTAGAAAGTTTGGAGACTGAAATTACTCCATAGGGACTATTTATAAGATGAGTTGGCACAGTCCTTTCTTTATATTGAGATGGCACGTCGGGTGATACCGTAGAGCTTGACTAGGCCATGGAGTTTGATAGCGTCGGTGAATTGAACGGGAGCCTCCAGAACACAGAGTTCGTCGTAGAGCTTATTATAAACGCGGTGGTCCTTTAAGACGTGGTAGAGGATGGAACGCAGCGCAATGGCAGTGGTATCACTCCCAGCGGAAATGTTGCCAAATGCATGTGTCATGATCTCTCGGTCGTTGATAGATGAGGGATCCTTGGCTTGGTTTAGGAGAAATCGCTGAAGAAAGGCCAAAGGCCCGCCCTTGGATAAATTCTGCTTTGCAGACTCGATCTGGGACACGGCGAGCTGCATCATTTCTTTATCGTCACTGCCAGTGCCGAATATGAGCCTGGCTATAAATGGCCGGCCCAGGAGAAATTTATGAATCCAGGGGATTTGTCCAAACTGTTGCAGGCCAGATCAGAGCCGTAGCCCTTGGGGCGAACGGGCGCAAAGAAGTCTGTGACTTACGTTTGCCATATAGTCAGCGACAGTTTCCAACATTCCATACATCTTCAGGGCGTCGCCTTTTTCAATGTAGTTGAAGTCCCTCCCAAACGTGACAGCAAAGACGGCATCCATGGCGTAGTCTTTCAATACGCTTGACATCTCAATAGGCTTCCCTGCTTGGCAATGCAATTTGCTCAGCAGTCGCTCGGTCACTGGGTCGATCCATGACTCCATCTGCACTAGGCCGTTTGTCGAGTACGCATTAGACGCGTTCCTTTTCATTCTGGTGTGCAGACTCTTAGCACTTAGTATGAATCATCAGCTACAGGTGATGGAGTTTTACTTTGTCGGTCAGAACAAAAGTGTCCGGAACTAAGCCCTCGTCATCGTATGTCGTAGAGAGGTTGTAGAACCGAGATTTATAAAATCTAGTCCCAATACCGTATATTTGGTTGATCTCGGCAGGGTCAGCGATAGAGAGTGGATTTGGCGCCAGACGTACGATGTTGCCATATTTTCGATGCAGCTGGATGTCTTCATCGTGGGACTTGTTGTTGTAAACTATAACAGTCGAGAGAAGCACCAAGGTCCAGTGAGCCTTCAAACGTGCTACCGTTTCTTGGGTCATGGTAATTGCTTGCCACGTCAAACGAAGGGCAGCTGAGTTTTAGTCGAGATATTGTCTAGAAATAGAGATTTCACAGAAGTAGAGAAGTGGAAGAGAGAGGCTGGGTCCCATCAGGACCGCCATTCAGCGCTTTCTACTTAAATATAAATGGAACAAGAAGCACTTAGTGGAATGACGCCGATTGATCCCCGCATTTGCTATCCTAAGATTCCTATTTGTTAGAGACACAAAAGTCATAATCCACGGATTAATGGAATAACTTTATAGGAGCGGATAGGTCTCTTGTGGAACTCTCTCACAGATGATTGGCTGAGTTCTTCCGGTTGGTGTATTTATTTACCTTCCAGATCAACAATAGCCGGCCGCATTTGCGGCTTTGTGATGTCTTTTCAGCAGGTCCTTGTAGTTGGTCTTTCGAGATGTCTTTTCAAATGTCTTTTAAGATGTACATGAAGGCGGTAAAAAAGGCTTACTTTGTGCAAGAGACTTTTCTATGTATAACCTTTGATGTGGGCTCCCAATTCGGTCTCTCTAACTATATATAGCTATCTATACGGGATACGGGATAAAGGAAGCATAGGGGGAAAGCCCCAGCTAATCATCCTCGCCGATACCTTGTTTATCTATCTAGCTTCCACTAACTCCCCATTGACAGCTAGCTAGCTACGATTCATTCATAGAATCATAAAATAAATAAAAAGCAAAAGAAAAAACATACAACAGTGAGGATTCGCTGGTGGTCACCCACCCAACTACTAACTCACCGGCGTGTGGCTTAAGTACGGCTGAGCGGACGGGAAGCCCTGTTTTCCACACCCTATGGTCGTATGTGCTAGGTTATTTGCCAGAGAGTGTGATAATGTGAGATAGTGGAGTCACAGAAATTAAATTAGAGCGAGGGGAAAGTGGTGTTAAGTGACGAAACTGCCCCATAGCTAAGCTTGTGTCGTCAGCATTTTTGACGCTAGCTTGCATAAGAAGAATATTGAGATGTAGTTCGCGCAACACCTTGCCCCCAGATAATAGGAAGCCCGTAACGCACAGATAACGACGTTCCTACGTCAAAGAGGGCTGGCAAACCGGTGAGAACAACCCATCTCTTTTTGCTATAGTTGAATATAGTCTATAGCTCTAGTGTCGTGTTTCAGACTCACTGTGAGAGATGCCGTGTACCTACTTCTCTCTTTTCCTCGGGGTCATCAATATCGAGGCCTACCCTGTATATCGATAATATATATTTCCCCGAGGATAGGGCTACATATTTGGTTCCATATGCGGCTGTTTGAGTGGGGCGCTAAATCCTTAAGATACAAATCGTCACATCACCTATCTACCTATTAATTCCTTAGGATCTTGCTTCGGATTAGGTAAATCCGTTCTCCCGAGTGATAGCGGAAGTGGATTCTGCATATAGTGATCTTCGCTTTCATTCACCACTATCTAACTCGGTGCACTGTGTAATTCTCTTCTACACGTAACCTGATACATACGACCATAGGGTGTGGAAAACAGGGCTTCCCGTCCGCTCAGCCGTACTTAAGCCACACACGCCGGTGTTAGTAGTTGGGTGGGTGACCACCAGCGAATCCTCACTGTTGTATGTTTTTTTGTTTTTTTGATTGCTTTTTGGTTCTTTGGAAAAGTCTCTCATTGCCGCCCAAGGCACGAGTCACGACGCGAAGAGAGCGGATAACAGTCAGTAAGCACATCATACCTCTATAGGCTAGACCCCCGAGCAAGATCCAGATCAGATAACCCACTTATAATGACCAATATTTCAAAGACCTTTCGACTTCTACTATATTACTTACTGCCTAGGCACATCTTTGGCTCACCATGGAAAACATGAAACCTCAGCCAATACCTTCTAGCTCTTGATCCAGCCATCTTTCGGGATGAGTGTCGTTTGCATCTTCACTGTACAAGCTCTGAAGTCTGCGCATATGGCAGACTCGCTCAAAGATGTCAAGCACCAATGGCCATTTGAATGGAATCTAAGTCTCCATTGGCAAGCACCCGTCCTTTATCACCAAATGCTTGGTCAGGCTAATACTGGCAGCTACTTGGACAGTACGTGATATGGTATGATCATGTACGCTGTAATAGAGGACAGGGATTCTCACTATGATATATATACTTCACAGAACCATATGACTAAATAAGTAATCAATCAAAGCCGGCACGGTTGATGTGGCCTCATTGAAGATCAGATCAATGGGTAACTGGATAGCAACTAGCTGGGCGAGTCGACTACGAAGCATGATCCCCATATACGAATCACAGCCAAGGCTCGCGAAAGAGGTGCTCCATGCCGATGGCGGCACCGAATGGCGATCGGGATAACCAAGTATAATGGATACCTCGTCTTGCACCAGTTCCAAAAGCATGGGACAGCGCTTTTCAGCGGGGACTTGACTGAGCTGGTCCTCCCAGCAAATCCCCACACTCACCTCGGTGGTAGGTGTTTCCGGACGAGATGGCCTAGCTTTTGTCTCAGACGATTTGAGAGAAGCGCACTTAGGTGATGCGGAAGTTGCGGAAGATGCAGGAGATGCGGGCGGGACAGGCTTCGAGGATTGATGTCCAGATCCTAAGTTGCTTCTAGGTGCGGGCGAAGGGGCCTTGAGCCAATACGTACGTCGCTGGAAGGGGTAGACGGGCAAATCGGTTTTACGCGCGCCACTTCCGTCGAAGACGGATTTCCATTCCTGTCCAGATGTTCCTGCAGAAGGCTGAATTCCGCGAACCCACAGCTGGCCGAGTGACTTGAGTAAGACGTCAACCTCATTTTGCTTCCTTTGCGATGTAGCAATTGCATCGGGAACATAAATTGAAAGTGGAGCCGACGGGCCAATCTCGACAAATGTAGTGACACCTGCGTCACTGGAGAGGGTGTGAAGAGCATCTGAAAAGCGGACGGGGGAAATGATGTGCTGGATCCAGTGCTCAGCGGTCAACTCTCTGGCTTCTATCAGCTTACCCGTCAATGTAGAGACCAGTGGGATCTTGGAGCTACCGCTGTCTGGCAAGGGGGAGATATGAGAGATCGCCGCACGTAGAGAATCCAGAGTCGGCCCCATCATAGGGGAGTGGAAGGCGTGGCTCACTCTAAGCCGGGTGGTAGATCGTCCCTGCGCAGCGAAAAGACCCTTGATAGAAAGAGCTGACTCGGTGGGGCCAGAGACCACAACAGAATCGGGTGTGTTGATAGCAGCAACCGTAGTGGTAGCTGCTAGATTCATATAGCGGATCACCCCATTCACTTCCTTCTCAGTAGCTGAGATACTAGCCATCGCTCCTCCTTCGGGCAAACCTGCCATCAAAGAGCCTCGTGTAGTGACCAACATGGCAGCATCGGCGAGCGAGAGATAACCGGCAGCGTGAGCCGCAGCTATCTCGCCGAGAGAATGACCTGCGACATAATCAGGTCGAATACCGAACGATTCCAGTAAGCGGTACATGGCGATTTCAAAGGCAAAAACCGCAGCTTGGGCGAAATCAGCACGATCCAAAAGGCGCATGCCGTTGCGCGGGTTGGCCTTAAAAGAAGAGTCGATAACCTCGGATAATGGGTGATCCAGCCGCTGGTCTAATTCCTTGCACGTTTCGCGGAATACTGCGTCAAACTGAGGAAAGCGAGCACACAGCTTCTGACCCATACCAATTCGCTGGCTACCCTGCCCAGAGAAGAGGAAGGCGAGTCGAGATTGGGACTGGGAACGCCCAGATTTACTAGCTTTGGCGATATCAGTGGAAACGCCCGGATGCAGCCGACCCTCCGCAACAGCCATTAATGCTTCGTGCAAGTCCCCATCAGATGTAGCTGTCACAGCGGCTCTATGTGAGAGGGGTGAGCGGGTGACAGCAAGGGAGAAGGCGACATTAAGAGCGTCCTTGGTATTACACAAAGTCGCCATGTTGCGAGCATGTGCCTGCAACGCCTTTTCATCTGCCCCGGATAGGAGCCAAGGATACACATTTTCAGATTTCTCTCTGACACAATCCTCTTCATGCTGCTCCTTGAAATGTACATGTTCCAAAATGACATGTGCGTTGGTGCCGCTGATGCCAAAAGAAGAGACGGCGGCCCGGCGTGGACGGTCATCCGGAGTCGATGGCCACTTTTTAGCTTCAGTAAGTAGTTCAACTGCACCGCTTGTCCAGTCGACATGAGGAGTCGGTTTAGATACATTCAGGGAAGCAGGTGCTATACCATGCTCCATAGACTTGACCATCTTAATCACACTGGCAATACCTGCTGCTGCCTGGGTATGACCAATATTGGACTTCACGGAGCCCACCAGCAGTGGTGTGGATCTGGCCTTATCTCCATAGACTTCAAGTACGGCACGCATTTCAATTGGGTCACCGAGCATGGTTGCAGTCCCGTGGCCGTCAAGAACATCCACGTCCGCAGGTGAAAGTCCGGCACGTCGAAGTGTCTGTTTGATAACCTCTTGCTGAGCTTGCCCGCTTGGGACAGTGAGACCGAATGAGCTGCCATCTGAGTTAACGGCCGAGCCACGGACGATGCTGTGCACAGTGTGCCCATTGCGTCGCGCATCTGATAGTCGTTCCAGAAGGACGAGACCCACACCCTCAGACCATCCAGTACCATTTGCGTCGGCTGAGTATGGCCGACAGCGACCATCCGTTGACAGACCGCGCTGTCTACTGAAAGCAATAAACTGGCGAGGTGTAGACATGATAGTTGCGCCTCCTGCTATGGCCAGCGTGCTCTCACCTGTCTGCAAAGAAGCGACAGCCAGATGAATTGCACTCAGTGACGAAGAGCATGCTGCATCGACGGCCATGGATGGGCCCTTCAAATCGAATGTATACGAGATACGACCGGCTGCAACACTGGGAGATGAGCCGATGTCGAGGTGGGCTTCGTGTTCATGTCCTTCTCCTTTTCCATGGTTAAAGCGACTGGCATAGTCGGCGTAAATCATACCAATGAAAACACTGGTTAAGGTACCGCGAAGGGAGGATGGGGCAATTCCAGCTCGCTCGATAAGTGAGTATGTAGTCTCGAGAAGGAGCCTCTGTTGCGGGTCAGTTGCAAGGGCTTCACGAGGTGACATTCCAAAGAACTCCGCATCGAAGTCGGCCATGTCGTGAAGAAAGCCACCGCGGCGTGCAACACAGGTCCCAGACTTATCAGGATCAGGGTCGTACAATGCATCGATATCCCAGTCTCGGTTGGTAGGGAAGTCAGATGTCAAATCGAGACCATCTGATACGACACGCCATAGGTCATCGGCAGACGAGATATCCCCGGGGTAACGGCAGTCCATGGAAATAATGGCGATTGGATCCCGGCCATCGGCTTCATTTGGTGCTTGTGACACAGCTGCGTCATCCTGTTGTTGACTTCCAAGGAGTCTATCATAGAAGTATTGGCTTGCCGCAGCCGGAGTAGGATTGTCGAATGCAACTTTGAAGATCGAATTAGCATTGTCGTTTGGTTTTCTCTCAGTGAAGAAAAGGTGGGGTATTCAAGTGCTTACAGGTTATAGGTAAACCCAACCCGGTAAGAGACGAAAGTCGATCCCGGAGAGCCACGCTTTTCATTGAATTCAAGCCAAGACTCATGAAAGACTCTTCAGGGTCAATATTTTCAAGCTTGATACCACTGCCACAGACAGCAATGCATTCCGCTAACACAAGTGGTCCAATTGTGTCTCTGTTCAGCAAGGGGGCAGCGAGCAGACGACAAGCCGTACCGGTGTGCAATAAATCCAGCACAGCGATGCGCTTAGGCTTCCCCGATGCTGTGACGGGGATAGCTTCGATAGTGTAGAATGAGACGGGCACTTTATAATCTGGCAAAAAGGCTCGGCATGTCTTAAGCAGCTTCGTCATATCTAATTCGACATGAGGCTCGGCCACAATGAAGGCAGCAGGCACCTCTCCAAGTACTTTCTTAATGTAAGTGATACGGCACACTCCAAGTTAATTTAGTGAGAGCCGTGAAATACTTACCATCATGTGGGAGCCCAGTAACGACGACATCAGCAACTCCAGAAGCCGCGCGGACCGCCCGCTCCACCTCGCCTGGATGGATGTTCTCACCACCACGGATTATCAGCTCCTTGAGTCGTCCAGTAACGGTCAAAGTCATCTGTCCTTCATCTGGCCCGGTCTCCGTGAGACGCCCTAGGTCACCGGTGCGATACCAGCCATCTTCAGTTTTGGATAAAGGTACATTGTTGTCATTGTATCCGAGCATGAAGCTTGGGGTGCGGACGCAGATCTCACCCTCATCTCCGTCCATAACCTCAACTGATACCCACCCATCTGTGGTCAAACCTCGGACTTGGACATCAATACCTTTGACGACTGGTCCGCAAGATCCTTCGGGGTAATTATCTCCCGGACTGGTTGTGGCGATGAGACCACACTCAGTGCATCCGTAGTGGTTGATCAAAGGGATTCCGAGAATTTTCTCAACCTGGGTACTGAGTCCCATGGGCGCAGCTGCCCCAGCATTTACGCATGCTCGAGGTCTGATGAAAGCTAAAGCTTCCTGGGCAGAATGATGTGTGAGCTCGCGGAATGAGGTAGGCGCGCCTGCAATGATGGTTGTCTCTCGGCGCTGTCGAAGACTGTCAAGCAGAGGTTCATCACCGACCAAATGGGTGCTCGCACCGACAGCCAGCGTACCAATGATACATAAAGAATGACCGAAGGCATGGAATAAGGGCAGCGGCCAAAATATCTTGTCGGTAGACGCAAGTCCAAGTGAAGGTATATAACTATTCACAGCGGACCACATCCACGCACGTTGACAGGACAAGACCCCCTTGGGATAGCCGGTGGTACCTGTGGTGTAATGTAACCAAGCTGGCTCATCCAAGCTCAAGTCGTCGAGTGGCTTCTGTTGCTCCGAAGGAGGATTCAAAGTACGCATTGACCAGTCCTCGTACCGTTCAACAGTGAACCCTTCCACCTCCACACTCTCTCTCTGATCTGCCAAGCAAGGCTCTTTATTGACCACGACAACAACGATTTTCGTGTTGATCTTTGCCTTCCCAGTTGAGATCGCAGCAGAAACCCTACTAAGATGGAGACTGTCCGTAATGACAATATGAGCCTCGCTGTTCTCCAAAATCCTGGTTAGTTCTGCCTGGGATGCGCGTGGGTCCAGAGGGACACCGACCGCAGCAGCACGCGTGATGGCGAAAATGCTCTCGATCGCTTCAATGCAGCTCCCAAGGATAACGGCCACTTTACTTCCCCGAGTGACCCCTGCGCCAACAAGGTTGACTGCTATTTGGCCTGTCCGGGTGGCAAGTTCAGCGTAGGTGACATTGTGACCTGCAGGTGCGGAAAAGGCTATCTGTGCCCCCCGAGTGACCGCATGTTGTTTAAGAAGGTCTCCCACTGAGTAGACCCCAGCCATGGTTACTAGATGGAAATTGTAGCGACTGAAAGTTGGATTGTCTTTTCTTTTTGTCTGTATCCAAGAGTAGAGGCCAGTTAGCGCAGGGTGTTTTGGCTTTTATAGCACTTAGTGAGACTGAAACCTAAACATATAGAAAATTGCGCGCCTGTTCAACATATTGTGTTAAAATAATCAGCATGACATCAAAAATAGCATTAACTATGCCCTCGTATTAAGAAACCTGCTGGTGATAAGTGATGTTGCATACTAAGCAAAGAGGCACACGTTACCCTGACTGTCGCATCCCCTCGTATTCCCCAGATCAAAATTAGCCATTACCAGGATAGAGGATCCACTGTTAGATGTGAGTGCTCAGTTTAGTCATTCTATTCTCAGTCAGAAATGCCGAATTGACTAATTCCCCTTAGATTTGTGGCTTCGGGACAGGCGGGTCCTGGTTGACGGATGATGAGTTCAGTGATTAGTGTGATCAGTTCCGTCTAGGTTGGTTTTGAGCTTACTTTACTCCCTACTGATACATACTCCGTACGGAGTAATTTGTCAATTTGGTTTGATTTGATAAAATCAGAGCAATCCCTATGCGATAAGCAACTTGCGAGATACGCTGGCTCCGCTCATTTCTTATTGGTAGGATGACTGCGAAGATAGGGGCTTACTATGAAGTTGTACTCCCCGGGGCCGTACAGGGATTGCATATCGCTAGGACGAAAATGGTAATTCCCGCTTATTAAGAGGATACGCGTGTCTAAGCTTTCTTAGTGTTCACAGGTGGGGTAAGGTATGGACCAAAGTAGAAATCAGGTATGTACATATGATCCATTTTACTCCACCTTTTAAAGTTCCTAACTATATGAGGTGATGCTAGGAAATTGTGATTATTAATACGTATTACGATAACTAAAACGCTTTAAAATACAACTATACAATCATTAAGGAATTAATTCATTAATTTTTATACCTTAATACTATATATATATATATATATACGGAGTACCCATACTATACTTAGTATATATTTTCATTTTAGGAAGCTATATTTATAAGTATCAATGATTGTTGAACATGCAGGCATATATGTAGGCACCTATGTTTGACAGCTAAGTAGTCTTCGGATGGAGTTTGATGGACAGGGTATTTAAACCCTCATTTACTAGTTTGACTGACAATTAATAACTTTTTCTTCCTTCATCATCTCCCACACTATAGTACTCCACTAGTTACAACAATGATGAGTTAATTAACTACATTTTTGTTACAAACTGCCCCTGGACTAGCCGAGTTACACACTAGGCCAAAAAGACCACTATATCTGAGCATTACGCTCAGATAGTCCAGGCTCCGTTATATATAGTGCGTGTCATGACAATTTTATATTATAGTAATCACGTGACCTTATTGCTTTTTATAAAAAGGTGGGTCCATACTCCGTACCTGATTTCTACTTTTCGTCCGTACCTTACCCCACCTGCGTTCTGCTAAGGATCCACCTGGAATGTGTGTGGTTTGTATTACTTTTTATTCTATAGTTCTGTCCGTCCTATTTGGGCAGCTGGGTGACCTGGTTGCTCTCACAGGATCCCTTGAATACGGTTTATTTTATGTCCTTCACACCAAGCAGCTTCCGCGGCCATGACGATCGTGACGACACTGACCTCAGCAGTGCCGACAGTGCCGGCATTGGCGGAATCGTGCGATGAAACACGCGACAAGGTAGTTTTGGAAAAGGAAAGAGACTCGCCAAAGCTAGATGAGAACGTTCTATCTGAGTCGTCGGAGAGGGATGACAAGTCGGCCTTGGAGTCATTCTGGATTATAACTATAATAACTGGTGTCACTTTCATCAGTGTCTCGGGAACTGGAATTTTGACCACCGCACTTCCTCGTATCTCGACCGACATCAACCTCGACCGCGATCTGATTTTCTGGCCGGCATCGGTATATGCTTTATCTGCAGGGTGCACCTTGCTAGCATTCGGCTCCGTTGCGGATGTGGTTGGCTCTAAGAGAATGTGGCTGATCGGGAGCGGCTTCTCGTGCCCTCTGATTCTTGCATGTGGGCTTGCCCGCACTGGTAACCAATTCATCATTTTCCGTGCTATACTAGGACTCTTTGTGGCTATGTGTCTCCCGACATCCATGTCGCTAGTGACTGCATCCTTTCCGCCTGGACGTAAGAGGAATATTGCATTTGCAGCGACTGGGATGGGACAGCCACTGGGCTATGCGTTAGGACTAATTCTCGGCGGTGTTTTTACCAACACCATCGGCTGGCGGTGGGGATTTTACATCACCGCCATTATCGATGCCGTATTGTTCGTCGGGTCCGTCTTGATCCTTCCAGCGGACGCTGATTCGATGAAGCTATGTCGGGCTACATGGCATAAGCTTGCTTACAATATTGATTGGATTGGCGTAGCAATTCTGGCTTTGGCCTTTGGACTCCTATCCTATGTACTTGCGTGAGTCATTCTTGGTCTTTGTGTTTGATCCAGATCTTGCTGACATTTCTATAGGATGATCACATATGCCTACAGGAACATCTCTGAGCCTCAATATATCGTACTGCTCATCATCTCTATATTACTCCTCCCTATCTTCTCACTTTGGGTCAAATGGCAGGTAAAGCACAACAGGCCAGCCTTGATTCCAAACGCATTATGGCGAAATCTGCCGTTTCTTTTCATCTGCGTGGCCATGTTCTTCACATGGGCCGGGTTCAACTCTTTCCAGTACATATCAACCCTATTCTTTCAGGACGTCCAGGACATGTCGGCCCTTCAGGCTTCCATTCGCTTCTTACCTATGGCTGTAGTTGGCGTGGCCACCAACATAGTTACTGCTCACCTGGTGTCAAAGGTAAATGTGAACCTGCTGCTGGGGGCGAGTGCACTGATGACAGCCATTTCACCTATCTTAATGGCGGTCGCCTCCCCCAGCTGGACATATTGGACTGCAGCCTTTATTGCCATGACGTTAAGTCCAATTAACGGCGATGGTGAGTAATTTCCTCAACTTGTGTCTCTAATATGACCAACGCAAATGCTGACTTATCATTTGCCTAGTGCTATGGACTGTGTCTAGTCTGATAATTTCTCGGGCATTCCCTGATGACTCAATGGCTCTTGCTGGGAGTGTCTTCAATACAATCTCCCAGTTGGGTAACTCTGTTGGACTGGCTGTCACTGCCGTCATTGCCGCTTCCGTCACCGCTCATGATGATGGCTCATCTTCTCAAACGGGCAGTCAGCTTCTAGAAGGATATCGTGCTGCGTATTGGACTATATTTGCTGGCATGGTATTAGTCTTCCTAGTCAGCTCTCTGGGGCTGCGTCATGTGGGAAAAGTTGGTAATAAGCAAGACTAAGAGCTGTTAATGGTTGAAGAAGATGGCATAAACGCGAGGGATCCCTCCCATTCTTTCTTCAAATTGGTCTTGGTTGTTTATACTATCAATGTATAGCTTTTGGAACTGGAGATGGATATAAAACACGAATTAAGGGCCTTAAAATGTACCCTTGAATGGTAGTAAATCTCTCTCTTCGACAAATGTGATTGTATCTTCTTCCAGTAAACGCTGCGTTATTTTGCAACAAGTATGGCCTCAAGGAACTCTTTCAGTTGAGCCTCAATAACCCGAGGATCCAGAGGTATGACAGTCCCGACAATTCCATCCGGTCGGACAACAGCCACGGCTCCCACATTGGGATCGATGCCGTAAGTGTTATACCCCGTATCAGAAAGAGCGTAGGTAGTCATCTCTGCATCTCGCTTCGTACAACTGGGAAGCAGCCCCCAAAGATCATATTCCGAGATTGCAAAGAGCCGCTCTGAAGGTCCAGTAGGCGCATGAACCATCTCAGGCGTGACCACAGAAGTCTTCAGCAGGGCGATGGAGAATTTGGGAACAACTCGTTCGAGAATAATCTGAATAGCTTTGGCAGGGTCACTCACCGGGCTAAGGATATTGCGCCCGCATAATATGACCGCCTTGAAGCTACCAGCATCGGGAGCCAAGCTGTCATGAATGTCCCATTGACAACCATCTGCAAGACGGAGCATGCGTATGTTCAAGAGCCGCTTGCCTGGCTTGATCATGCCGCTGTTGGGATGAAGCCCCCCATCGTTCTCGACTGTGCCAAATATGAAGTTTGATGTGTTGTCAGCAGACGTCTGCGCTGGTTTGACCACCACGACAGACTCGGCATACTCAATTCCACAGCCGCTAGTGAACCCCGAGACCTCTTGGTAAAGCTTGGTGCATTCTTCTTGGTAGCCAGGCTGCTTCTTCCTCTCGCTCTCCGCCCATTGCATGCTGTACCACCGACGATCAAGCTCAACCAGTTGCTGGGCGATAAGCCGGCGCTCTGAGACGTAGCTTTGGAGCAAGCTGGTAGAATCAGCAGCGGTTCCAAACACGGCATGCGTGAGCTTCCAGGCTAGATTGAATGAGTCCGCCATGCTGACATTCATGCCCTGGCCGAGTTTGGGGCTGTGTGTGTGGCATGCTGCTCGAAAAAATAGTCGCTCGTCAGTTCGCGAAGTTCCCTCAATGTGATATTCGAGATCCAGACTTACCATCTCCTACTAAGAAAACTCTAGGAACGCCGTTGGAGTCTGCCTTTGCGAAATCAGATGCGACACGTTGTCCAATTGCGTACGCAGTGGACCAGTCGGTCTCTGTGCCTTTTTTGAGCGTCATTTGGAAAGGAGCAAATATTTCGGCTAGGCGTTGATAAATACAATCATCCTTGATGCTCGACTTTCTGTTCTGGTTGATAATGAGAATGCTTTTAGCATCTGGATGGCCTATTCCATGCGTCATGTCTGGCGATTGTTGGCTTTCCAACTCAATGTCGTTCATATCCACATAGAATCGGGTAAGCCATTCTCCGTCAGCATTCCTCTCTCTTGGAATGATCATCGCCATACCAGAGTTATTCTGTACTGTTGTGAGTCTCCTAATGTCAGGAAAGTCAGTGTCGGCGACAAAGTCAATGACGCCCCAGAGATGATCAGTCGAGTCACCTTCCATGACGATATAGAAGTTTTTCCGGACCGTTGAATGAGCGCCGTCTGCACCGACAAGATATTTGCACCTGATCTTTCGGGAGGTTGTTTGGGTTCCTGAATCATCCCGGAGAATGATCAGGACCGGGTGACTTGGAACAGTCTCGTCTATACACGATTCGATAACATGGGGCCCGCGACAAAGTGCTCCCGGAGCATTCCTTTTGAGATCTTCCTCCAAAATCCGCTCAATCTGACCCTGTGGAATACTTATGAGCTGCTTCATCCGTGCGTTGGGTGCAATATTGAGCTTTTGCCGCATAACACGTTTCATCCTGGAGTTGTCTGACGTGGTCGCGGGAAGAGATTCAGGCTCGTGGCAGGAGGAAGGAACCTCTGCCCAACGGGCTCTCTCGCCGACTTCAGTAGATACTTTCATGAGCTCTTCGTAAAGTCCCAGTACTTTGAACATCTCTAAAGAGCGAGCATGAAGTCCATCTGCGTGCCCCGCGGATCGTACATGTAACCGAGGGTCAATGCATAAGAGAGAGGTTTTTTCGGTGAAGCCGTAGCGTGCCAGAAGAGAGGCGAGGAAGAGGCCAGCAGGCCCGGCCTTTTGATCATGGTCACCTCGCTTATTCAATCAAATTTGATGGGAGTAAAGCTTACGCCAACGACAACTACATCGTAACACTCAACTTGGTGAACGACCTCCACCCCGGAAGCTGGTTGCCCAATAGAGCCTGGCAATGGTGAAATTATAGACAATTCGTCAGGCGAGGGAGTGTCACCAGGCACATCCTCATCCTCCCGGATATTCAGAGTGACTTTTCCTGAATCAACTTTAGGGACCGAAGTTGCCCCAGACTCCAGACGCTTTATATGCGAATATTCGTGCTGTTCGTTCATTTTTCCGGCGATACTCAGTAGCAAGAAGGAAGACTTTGAATGAGAAATGGGAAGGAATAGATATTTCTAGGGCTCCATGATTAAGAGACATCCAATAGTGCAACCCCGGAAGGCGTTGAGGGCTCTCTTCCGAGAGACGAAAGATCTACTACTAAGAACTACATGGACGCATTTCATTCATTTCAGCTAGTAGTGTGATTTATCGTGTTAATAATTACCTGATGTAACGTTTTCTTCGAATTACTCATATCAAACGGCCAGGACAGTAAGCCGGCTTAACCCCTTCTCGCTAGCGTCTAGTTCCCACGCGAGCCTTGACTTTCCTTGAGATTTATTCCTGAAGCACTACAGTGAGTTTATGACTAATTTTGAGGTTATCTCATTAATTCCTCTTTTTCATGGTAGGATGGCACTTCAGCATGTCAAATTATAGAGAAGGGATTGAAGGCACCCGTAGGGATCTAATACCATCGTAATGATGTGACATCCATCCTTGCAGTCTCAGAACGGAACATGACATAGGATGGTCATCTACATTGTAATAGAGGGCAGGGATCCCCACCACACTATTTAGTCCTGCTATTTAAGAGCTGAGGTATGGACCTCCCAAGCCAATGTGCCCTCTCATCTCCCAGTACAAATTTCCCTTTACTTTTGATTAAAGCAAGCATCATGACTACCTCCCTGAACCCCACGGATGAGACCACTTTCCTCTTCCATAGGTCATTCGAGCATCCGCTTAAGTTAATGGAACGCTCCGATGGTCATATGATTACAATGGGGGATGGCCATCAAATTCTCGATGCATGCGGTGGGGCTGCAGTTGCTTGTATTGGACAGGGCAACGAGGAGGTGATTGCTGCTGCAGTGGCGCAGATGCACAAAATCACATACGCCCATCCATTGTCATACACAACGACCGCTGCTGAGGGCCTTGCAAAATCTTTCCTCGGTGGAAATCCCTGGGACTTGCAGAAAATGTTTATTGTGGGCAGTGGTAAGTGGGCAAATATGCTTCTTTTGTGTCCAAAATGACACCCAAATCGGGATGAAACAAGATTTCTGACGATTCAACCCTGTCTTCTAGGTAGTGAGGCTAATGATATAGCCATGAAGTTGGCTCGACACCATTTTGTCGAGAAAGGAGAGCCAGAGCGCGTCAATTTTGTTGCCAGAGCACAGGCGTTTCACGGCAATACTATTGGATCTCTGTCTCTTAGCTCCCATGTAGCTCGTCGTCAACCTTACCTTCCAATCATCTTGGGAGATCGAGTCAGCCATGTCAGCCCCGCTTATGCATACCAATATATGGCACCTGGTGAGACGGAAGCAGGGTTTGTTGCTCGCCTTGCCAGCGAGCTGGAGGGTGAATTCCTCCGACTCGGTCCACACACAGTGGTGGCATTCGTTGCAGAGACCGTCGTCGGTGCGACAAGTGGCTGCGTTACCGCCCCCGCAGGCTACTTCATAGCTGTCAAGGCCGTCTGCGATAAGTACGGTATTCTCCTGATTCTCGACGAAATCATGTGTGGAGCTGGTCGTACGGGTACCAGTTTGCGTTTGAACAGGAAAACGTGATTCCTGATATCGTCACACTCGGAAAGGGTCTGGGTGGTGGATATGCACCCATCGCAGCCATTATTGCGCACAAGCGTGTGTGTGATGGATTCCGTAGCGGACCTTCAAAAGCCTTCAATCACGGGCAAACATACCAGGCACACCCCCTCTCGTGCGCCATCGCTACCTCTGTTCAAACTATTATTCAAAGAGATAATCTTAGTAAGTTCATTCATCTCTGATCCTTTGTGCCTCACCTGTATGGCTTAAACACTGACACGGATCGTTCAAGTTGGTCGCTGTGCGCATCTCGGTGAGCTGTTAGGTGCTACGCTCAAAGAACAGTTCGCCGACTGCGAGTACGTTGGAGAGGTTCGTGGCCGCGGATTGTTCTGGGCTCTTGAGTTTGTCCAGTCGCGCCAGACGAAGAAGCCATTTTCGGCATCAGTCGGATTTTCAAGCAAGATGCAGATGGAGACCTTCCGACGTGGGGTCTCACTTTATCCTGGGTCAGGCTCTGTGGATGGCGAGGTCGGTGACCATTTGATGTTTGCACCGGCATACACTAGCAGTGAGGAAGAGATTTTGCACATCGTTCAAACCGCCCGGGATGCCTATGACCAAGTAGTTTCTCAGTTGAACCTTCCCACGAAACCTCGTGCACTTGTACAACAATACCATGATGGGAGCTCTTCAAACCTCCGGCCATTAAAGCGATACATTACAACCCATGACGTGAATGGCAAAGCTGTTTTCTATGACGAAAACTTCGAGGACATCATCCCAATTATTCCACCGGGTAATATCGAGAGGGCGGGGTTACACGTCCACTATCACACGCAAGGCTTTCCCGTTGATCTGAGCGAAGATAAGGACCTAAAGCGCTACTTTGAATCACCTCAAAACATTCCCCTGTTTAATGAAGGTGGTTCAATATGCCGAATTGTGGATTTAGGACCGGGTCAAAACTCACCGATGCACCGAACAATCAGTCTCGATTATGGGGTTGTTCTGGCTGGCGAGGTAGACCTTGTTCTAGAGGATTAGGATGGCCCAACAAAACGACTGAATGTTGGCGATGTCAGCATTCAGCGTGGCACGATTCATGGCTGGAGAAATCCTAGCAAGGATCAATGGTCACGAATGCTTTACGTCCTACTCCCATCTGAGAAGCTGAAAATCAAGGATACTGAGCTGGATGTGGAACTTGATGGCTTGGTACTGCCGGAATGATTGTTAACATTTGGATATCAATTTCATATATTAGGCTTTGCAGTTATATAAGGGGTTAGATTGACAAGTCAAGATGTGAGACAGACATTTTGGGGGTGCTGTATGGCATTCTTAGAAAACATTCAGCAGATCGACCCATTTTTCGTCAATTTAAGTTCACAGACAAGAGATGAGAACTCGAATTAGCTGCTCCCTTGGAATATGACCTGCCAAATTCAACAACAGCATGACTGCTAGGGCAAGGTTCGAGCGATCCCTTGGGCGCAAGGTCGGGTTCGCCGAAGCCAAGCCCACGATAAATGCCCAGAACTTGGGATGCTAGGATTTTGAATCAACGCTTTGTTTTGCAATTTGGATAGATTTCCCATACACTTACCTCATTCGTCACAATTCTCTTCATTTGAGTGACACGCTGGGATGTGACATCCGCGGGTCCATTCGGCGAATCGACCATCAGAGGTCTAAGCTTATATACAAGCGCACTATGAGCACTGCAGCTCTCCGTTATGAGGAGCGACTCGGAAATTTTCGTGATTTCTTCATTAAAGCCTTCTCGCTCCCTGACGGCCCATTGAGTGGAGGATCGGAATATCTCCCAGAGGACTCGAGATAGCCGCCGTTCACGGCTCAATGATTGTTCAATACACAGTGGCGAAGACTCAGGAAGGGTCGAGTTATAGTATGCTGTCACCAGGGAATCAAAGTTCTCAAATCCAGCGTCCTCCACGCGCCCCAGAAGATAGTCGAGACGTTCATCCATGGAATCCCGGTGTCCCGGAAGTGAAGGTTTCAACGCCCCGCTGTCTCTGATATGCGAACTTGTGGGTGTGGTTTTCTGGGCTTCACAGTCCATTATGGACTCACACGGCATCCCTGATTCTTGATTAGACATCCAAGAGCCAAAATCTATAGGTTCATTGAACTTCGGGGTTATCACTTGCTGATAACCCAACGCCACATCTTGGACCATCTCGGAAAGTGCTAGGATGATATTAGTATGGTCAAAAATAACACAAAAGACATGAGATACCTCTTGTCATTCCGTTTCCTGCGTCATGTTGTTGGATGAAATTCGATCCATCCTGTTGAAGATGTTTCAGTTTGTTGGAAAATTGCGCGTGAAGCTCGAATAGATCCCGAATGATAAGTTCTTGCGATGGCATTCTTTCTCTTGGTGGGCAATCTAATGAAAATATCTGAGCACGGCTTGGCTTTTACCCGAGTGTTGGGATAAACCTACTCATTAAGATTTCTTGAAGGCCAACAATCCCTTCGTTGCTCAATATTTCATCTGACGTCTGGCCGGTTGGAGATTGTGGTCTCAAAGGCAGCTGAGACACTTCCGTATGGGCTTGTGAATATTGATTGAGCTTGAAGGGGAAATGGTCCTCCTCGGCAGTATGTGAAGCTTGTACAGACTCGCTGGCCAAATGATTGTCGGTCGTGTTCGTCTGCGAATCTGCTTTCTCCGCGTATACGGCTACCTTTGCTTGGAGCTCTTCAAGACGTGCATTCATGCGATGACCTTTGATTAATCATTAACAAGGCTAACACCAGAATGCAGACAAACTAACGATAGCGCCTCTGGGCAACTCGGTTCTGCACCCTCTTCCTTTCTCTGGGGCTAGTGGCTTTTGTCCAATCGTCGCATGGCGATAATTCGCTCACGTTTGGCGGGTTATAAGATGGCTGAACATCTGAAGATTTCCTAGAATCGAGCTCTAGTGACATGGGATATGTAGAGAAAGATAAGGGAGTAGACAATCTTTTTTTTTGAAAGCTCCAACTAAAATTGTACATAGGATAGCTAATCTAGTTTTTATCATGGACTCTCTTTGACTGAGGATTCATTCTTTAGCCTGGCCGAAAATAGCCTAAGGAGCGCGCGGCGTATTTCATACTTGCTTAGTGCTTGCTTTGAATTTTGAATTTGCATTCAATTAAAAACTCCGGATCTGCAACTTGAACACAATGTGAAACCTTCCATATAGACGCTAATGCGCTGGTGTACCCATTTTACTCCTCCCGGGGCCATCCCTAATGGGTTAATGCTGCGTCTTGCGGCTGATTCTAGAATGCGGCTGCTATATATATCGCCCTATATATTGACATCCACTATATAAACGAAGAGTAGTCTGACAATCTCTTGGTAGCCTACAGATCGATACTAGACGGCTTTAATGGCCTGGACTGTCCACGCGGTCGACGAGTAAATAACATAGCCCTGATACCTCCGACAACCCCTGTACAGATGAATCTGCATGTGGTACGTCAAGGCGGATTTGAGGCAACTATCAGTATATAGCATTATCCGGAAGAGGCCGCTGCTAAGGATGAACTTAAGACTATAGCCTGACCAGCAGGGATTCTGTGTCTAGAGATTCCCTTCCATAATCGGTTGAACCGATCTACTCCATGAGCTCGCGTGTTAAGGACGGCCACAAAAGGCCATCCATGAGAACCGGGATTCATAGTGGCCCTGCCGTATGCGTTCCGTCTTACCTGCATAACACGGGACGTATCTATATTACCCATGAAGTCTTTTTTCGTGCGCTAGGTGCGTAAACCGTTATTATAGCGCTCAGATATGGCGGTTGCATACTAATTGTGTTTCTTACAAGTGTGTAATGAATGAAATAACTAACTAGTTACTTACTCATACTTACTAATATAACTACATGTAACTAATTTTCCCTTTCTAAAGAGGAAAAACTAAAACAGAAATAATACTAAAGTTGATATTCGATTTCTACCAAGCTCTTACGTTAAGTCTCTTCTTACTAATATCTAGGCCTATATCCTATTGTTGTGTATCAAAATAGAAAAGAAACTTAGTAGAAGCCCAAAAAGAAATATCTTCGTCAAAAAAGGGGGGGAAAAAGGATATCTTACTAAAAAAGATCTTAAATTCCACTAGGTAGATACCGGGTTATTCTACTAAGAGATAATTCCCTTTTCATAAGAACTACCGATGGCTGTCTTCAATCGCGAAGAATGTAGAACAGCAGTTGTTTGTCCTTTACTTTCTGCTTACATGCCTCCTTCTGGATCAACATGGCCACTCCAGCACGCATGTTCACATATTTAGTCCTATCACAGTGGCGTGATCCTTCGTCGTCGGCCGAGGTGGCCGTTAGTGGAGGGGACCTGACCATCGCCGATGTGGTGGCAGTCTCTAGACACTTAGCACACGTGGATCTCACCTCGGCATCCATCGACGCCATCGAATCATGCAGCAAAATCATCCCGGAGAAGATCGCCCAGGGCGAAGTCATTTACGGCATCAACACGGGGTTCGGCAGCAGCGCCGACGCAAGGTCCCAGGACCTTGAGAGGGTCTAACAGAGCCTGATTAGTCACCTAACGTGCGGGATCGTCGCGGACGGCAAGCAGGTGCTGGCCCTGGATAGCAATGGGCATCTGAGCGAGAGCAACGGGCATTCAAGCCAAAGCAACGGCGAGGCCCATACCGGCAATGGCAAGTCGAATGGACAACAAAGACAACAACGCGCGTCGATACAAATTTCGCTTCCGCTCAACGACTCGCTCGCCGCTACCTGCATGCCGGAGTTGTGGGCGAGGGCGTCCATGCTTATCCGCCTGAACTCCCTAGCCGGTGGTGCATCGGGCATTCGGGTCGACATCGCGGAATCTCTGATGAACCTCCTGAACAAGGACATTGTGCCGCGAATCCCCGTCCGTGGGAGCATTTCGGCCTCCGGGGACCTCAGCTCACTTGCGTGGATCTGCGCCCTGATGCAAGGCAAGATGTCCACTACGGCTTTCAGCGGCCCAAGAGACGTTGAGGGGGCTAGAAGAGTGACGAGGGCCGACGTCGCCTTATCAGAAGCCGGCATAACACCCATCAGCCTGCACGCCAAGGAAGGCCTCGCCATCGTCAATGGCACGGCGGTGTCAGCCGGGGTGGCAGCTCTGGCGGCCCACGAGTCCCTCCACCTCGCGGCGCTGTCGCAGGTGCTGACGGCTATGAGTGTGGAGGCGCTGCAGGGCAGTGACGAGAGCTTCGAGCCCTTCATCGCCCGGGTACGCCCACATCCTGGGCAGGTGGACAGCGCGCGGAACATCAAGGCGTTCCTGACCGGGTCACAGCTACTCAACCGGCACGACAGCGGGGACGTGGCGACACTGCGACAAGATCGATACTCGCTGCGCACGGCCAGCCAGTGGATCGGCCCCGTACTGGAGGACTTTGGCTTGGCGTACGACCAGCTGACGGTCGAGCTCAACTCGGTGACGGACAACCCGCTGATCGACACGGAGACGGGCCGCGTGCTCCACGGCGGCAACTTCCAGGCGCGCGCCGTCACATCGGCGGTCGAGAAGCTCCGCCAGGGCCTACAGAGTATCGGCCGCATGCTCTTCACTCAGTGCAGCGAGATGATCAACCCGGCTACCAGCTGGGGCCTGCCGCCCCAACTTATGCTCCGACGACTATAACAACTCATTCCTGTTCAAGGGGCTTGATGTCGTCGTTGCCGCCCTGACCTCCGAGCTGGGCTTCCTGGCCAACCCTGTCGGGTCGCACGTCCAGACGGCCGAGATGGGCAACCAAGCTCTCAACTCCCTGGCGCTCGTCTCGGCCCGGTACACACTTGAGGCCGTGGACGTGCTGTCTCAGATCGCCTCGGCTCATCTTCTGGCGCTGTGTCAAGCTCTTGACTTGCGCACCATAAAGATCGAGGGCCGGAATGATGACGGCCCGCCTACCGCGACGCCATACATCGGTCAGGCCTCGCGGCGCATGTATCGCTTCATTCGGAAAGATCTCGGCGTACCGTTCCTGGGCGAAATGCACCTGGCTTCGACCGAGGCCGCAACCCCGGACGGTGTCACGCCAAGCATGGGGCTTTACAATACGCGAGTCTACGAGTCTATCAGGTCCGGGCGCTTGTACGATGTCATTCTAGAGAGTCTCCAAGAAGTGGAGGCGCAACGAAATACGAATGGGAAACACATGTAGAGCCCTCCTCTACGGCAGGTTTTAGACGCCATCCCGTCAACTGATTTCGTTTGTTTACCGCCTATTTTACCGTCTTGATCTCGCATGTATACTTGGGTTTGAATGATTCAAAAGAAAATAGGATCGAGATAGAACGGGATTTTATTTCCAGGGTGCCTTAGAGAAGCTATTGGACGACATGGTTACTATATGGAACACGCTTGATGCGGTGCTTGATTTGTTAGACAAGTCCACCATCAGTGCTAAGGATGTCAGCATCATTGTCGTGACCGATTTGTCTATTCGACGGCTGTGGGAACTATTGCACCTCACCTCACACACTGAGCCGTAATCCCAGAAAGCTTTATCTGCGGCGGCCATTGGCAAAAGGAATGTTAAAAAGTTGAGAAATATAGGCACATCCTCGGCGTATACTTCGTAGAATGCGTGCTTAGGAATCTCCCATTCTATCTTTCGCCAATACCCTTTAACGAATTCGCGCTCGTAGGTGAGTACAAGCATTATGATTTTATTCCCTCGGGGTAAGAAAGAGTAAACCTGCATTTACAGGGAGTGGGATTGTATAACAATTATTATGGTACAAACGGTCTCGCAGACCTCCCTAATTTCAACAATCCATTCGGTAGTGATCAAGGCAGAGTATGCATTTACCAAATATGCATGCCAACTGCCAAGCAAACGTAGGAGAATGGCATAAAAAGGAAGGCTAGTATGATAAGCCTAGTATGAATTAGCCTTAGTTCTAGCAAGATAGCCTCATACCATACCTCTTTACTGTTGCTGCCTGTTCGATGAACTCTCTATTTTCTTTGATTTGTCGAGTTGTTAAAGCTTGTTGTATCTTGCTGTTCTTCATGTCGATTAAATGTTGGGTTTCAGAGAGAAGTGTGCTCATTTGAGATCGTATATGAGCATACTTCTCCATGGTCTGATCTAATGTTCGAACACAGTCCAAACCGGTTGCGGATGATCCTATTTTGACCGCACGTAAATCAACTTTCAGTCGTTGGCATTCACCGTCCAGTGATGAGATGTAGCGAAGAATGGCACCTTTCATCCCTTCTTCATTAATCGGCCCATCAATTGCGTGATTTTCCTCATCTGGGTCCTCTGGATCTTCGTTGTGCTGTATGTCCCGATGGGATAAATTTTCTAGACTGAGATCTTCAAGCTGGTCTTCCAATGCCTGCAGGCGGTCAAACCATGCATTTAAAGCATACGACCGTATAAGATGGACAATCTCTGCTGGCTTTCTGGGAGCACCCGCTTGATTCTCAAGGAGAATATCCTTAGCGAAGATTTCAACATCCTGAGACATAGTCCGTCGAGATGCCGTAGGTGCTTTAGTGGATCCACGGTCCTTTTCGTCCCGATTTAGACGGAATTCCTTGAAAGATTTGGTATTTTCTTGCTTTGTCAGAGGATCAAGAAAGACATGAGGATCGTTGTCTGCACCCTCCCCATCAAGTTCCGGACAGGGTGGAAATAAAACCAAGACTACCAAAATTAGTAAATCCTGCGCTATCTATGATATGGCAAACACGGATTTATCCATACCTTGTTGACATTCAGGGTTGAGGCTGTCGTTTGTCACATGGATGGTAATGCGCTGTAGAATGTCTAGGCCATTCTGTGAATATCGCTCCCCTTGATCACAAAACATGCTATCATCCACAAATCGTTTCCGAGCAATGCGACGATTCAACACTCGGTCCTGTAGCGCCAAAACCCTTGCATGTAGACCTCTTCCAGTAGGCTGTGTTCTGTCATCCTCAGATTGATATCCTTGTACATATATTGTTCGTGGCACGCCCACAGAAAATGTGATGGGTTGACCCTGAAGACGATAAATGGACTTATCAATTGAATCTCGGATTGTCAGGTCTTTTGCATGCTCCACATTGGCGATGGAAAGTCGCCCTAGACGCCTTTTGAGGATCTGTAGGTTTTTCTCATGCTCGAAGGTGCCGACAGATGAAGGGATTTGTTCTATCTTTGTGTTGCAAAGCTTATGAATACCTGTGCTCTTTTCGATATCCTTGAACGATGTCCCGATATGGTGACTGAAGACATTAGGGTCTAAAGAGAGCCCACTGCCCAACGCCTCCATACTTAAGCAGGTGATATGTTGTGCGCCGATAATGCGACACCGATAGCTATCCTCCAACATGATATCGGGGCTGGAAAGATGTGATTCTAGAGCTCCCATGGATTCAGGGTCTCTCCCATCATAGCGACGATGATCCGTCACTTGATCGTCGCTGATATCCATTACGAACACCGGGGAAGATAGAAGAGAAATCTGAGAACTATAACCCAATCTATGAGGGCTATGTTCAGAAAAACGCCAGATGCGGTCATATCGTGAATATGTCAACAAATGATCATAGGCCGGAGACAGTGCTTGCAAATACTGATCATAGGGCTCCTCTGGTGTGTCGGGAAGCCACGCTGAAAGAACTTCTCCCAGCCTTAGTGCGGTTGGATTCTGAGCCTTTGGCCCATTGGAAAACCGAGAATCATCCATGGAACCGAGATATCCAGATTCCAGTGGAGCGAGGATGCGGGTAGATGTTGAGAAGGAACAGAGGCGCGATTTAAACAAACAGCTAATGGGCCGCGCGCATAAAGACATTACATATGAACGACACATCATGGCGATGGTGCAGCAAGGGTATACGTAGATGCTAAAAGACGGTCGTATCCCAGGGGCTGGGATTATTGGCCAGTTGAGGGGTCAGTGCGGCAATCGCGTTACTCGGTGCTTTCCGTCTGGATTTCTCACTTTATTTCCATGTTGTATGCCATGTTGTATGGATCTTGAACGGACTAAATATTATGTACGTTTTGTTTTGTTATTAAACCGATTTTATGCCTAGTTTACGGGCGACTAAGTATGCCATCGGAACTTAACTCTCTCATTGGATACTCGCTCGTTTCACCGCTACCTGGAAGCCTGTATGCTAATTCTAATTCCAATTTCTATTTTATTTCTATTCCTTTTTCTGATTATTTTACTTCTTATTCCTGATTTTTAGGCTAGGGTACGGGGCGGTGGTATTTGAAAAAAATAAGAATAAACTGCATAGGTGGTTTAATACTATAAGATTACTATAGAGTTTGTAGTTATAAAATCACTTCGATTATAGAGTATAACAATCAATTCTACTATAAAGTATTAAAGGTTATATATAGAAAAGTCTTTTTTACTGCTTTCGTATATACCTAAAAAGAGTATCCAAAAGACCACTAAAAAGATATCACAAGGCCGTATAAGCGGCCGACCATTCTTGTATACTCGTAAATTATCAATTAAATGGTAGGTAGGTTGACTCTATACCCTGCGAATGACGGTGGATAACTAGATACTGCTGGCAATATTATCCAATGAGAGAGTTAAGTTTCGATGGCATAGTTACTTAGTCGCCCGTACTAGTTGTCAGAATCTGTCAAAAACTATGATTTTTCAACTCAAACCGGGGTTATCCTACAGTGTATGTTTGCAGATATAGACTTTTCTTCGAATGATTTTTCTTTCATACCAAGTATATAGATTTACTAATTCTCCAGCTTCTTCCAACTTGAGAATTGCTCGTAATTTCAAGCTCTATCGATAACATCGATACTTGCACGGCTGCGATCTGTCCTCGCAAGTGCACGGGAGGGCATTCGGCGAGTTTCTGTCTGTAGGTATCATCTCGTTGAACCATTCCTCTACATTTCATTAAAATCAAACTTCAAAAAGCTACGAAATTTGAGCCGCTTACCTTGGTATTCCCTTTGAATATGCCACGGGCCTTTACCTGTAATCAATATCACCGGTGTCAATCGATCGATCCATTTGCTGAACGAAATTCCAGCCGTTTCAACATCAAACTCAGCGCTGTCGCTCGGTTCGGTCAAGTCATCAAGTCCTCGGATCAAACATTGCTGGTGGTCACACGAAATTTTTGCCATGGAAAATCTCTGCAGCGACAACTCGTCCCGGAAAAAGTCCCAAAGGAGCATCCACAGAAGAGATTGTGTAGATGTGCGATCGTCCAATATCACTGCAAAGAGCGTGAAAGTGCTCAGGGTTGGCTTGGCAGTGGTAAGAAATGACTTCAAGGCACCAGAAGTGAGATGAATCCAATGAAGATGAAGCTCTTTAAGCTGGGTAAATTGGATATACCGGGAAAGCTCCCCAAACCGAAGTGCTGGCTGATCATGGCCGATGTAGTGGCCTTGCGAAAATGCCAGTACTTTCAGACGGGGAGCGACCTTGATGATCAGATCAAACCAAGTCAGAACCGTCGTAGCGTCATGTGGCTTCAAGATATCATCGAATCCTACAGGCCTCCCAAATCCTACATCAGAGGCTATGGGCTTCTCAAAGTATGTACATATGCGAAGATCTTCTAGATGCCCCAGAGCAGAAAGAAGAGAATCATATTGCGATTGTGGGAGATTGATCTCGGAGAGAACATCACCATAGTTATCAGCACCACATGTATGCAGTTTTCTGATTTTCTGAGACCCAAGGGCTTGGAAAAGCCTTAATAGTGCCAATGAGACCAATTTAGTCATCCAGGGCCCACGAAGGCGCGCTAAACCTTGAGGCGAGAATCGAAAGTCCATTTGATCTCTAAGACGGCGCCAACCCAGAAATCGAACTTTCTGCTGTCGTGGATCAAGTAAAAACGGAGTCGTATAATGCGCGAGTCCAATCGTGTCAAGCTTCTTGAAGCATGCAATGCATTTCCGAAGTCTAGTGTTGAATGTTTCAGACAGCATAAAATTGCGATTGTCTTTGACCATAGTTTAATATTTGGCATACCGAACTCTAAACTTAACACCCCGAAGCCTTTCGCAGCTTTTTGATGAGACGGCGTAATCGCACATTCTCTGTTTATTTCGGTTGGTACCCTCGAAGATGGCTGGTATCATCCATAGTTCCTGAACTCGTTCGCGGACAAATCTTACTTTCGCGATCTCTTCTAGGTTACGAAGACCGTCGCTTGTCGCAAGAAATCGAAAGCTCTTGAAATACCGATCCGAGAATGTATCGAGCGACTGTTGGTATAAGTTGCGGTCTGTTAATCTGAGCGCCTGTAACTCTGATAGCTGCAGATAGCTGCAGATTTCACGCACTAGCTCGAGTGGAAGAGATGTGATCGACATTGACTGGGATGCTTGAAGTAAAGATATTGCTCGGAATCTATGGGAAGAATCAAGTTTGGCGGTAAAAGATCCCTTTCCGAAGTCCCGGAAAAAAGCAGGATTGGAGCCAGATGTGTTTCAAGGTCGTGGTAGAAGGAAAGGGGTTGGGGATTGTGTGTCCGGAGGTCGGGCATCTGGGACCAGAACCATGGGACACCACCTTGGAGATCCAGGGTTCATAACCAGAGCTTAATTTTGCTTAGGTAATACCAAACGCCAAGACTCCTACCAAGGTTTTGCCGGAGCCGGCAGCCCTAAGTGGACCTTGAAAACCCATCCAATTCCCATGCAAAAAAAAATTGAAAAGAGCAAAAAAAGAAATCTCAGGTTTGGTTTTTAGGAATAGCCGAACGCGGGGGTCGAACCCGCAGCCTTAAGATTAAGAGTCTTACGCTCTACCGATTGAGCTAGCCCGGCTGGGCTGTTGAAAGATGACACTTTCAATGATACTTAGATGGATCCGAGAAAAGCCACAATGCTAGTATCTATCAAACTCATATTGTGTACAAATTTTGATATGCACCTTCGCATTGCAAATTATAGCTCTCCCTTGCCTGTTAGTATCATTTGTGAGGGCAGTCGTTTAATCATATGTTCTTGCTTGTTGTGGTTACATTATCCCGGCCTATTTCAATGTCCCGGCTCTTTAACCTTGTACATATATATAGTGCGACCTTCGTATATCACCTCCAATTTATATGTTACCTGATAAGTGAGAACGCATAGTATCACGAACCATGGTATCGCCACCTCTAGCATCATGAATGGAAACAGAAGGAATCACATACCAAGAACCTTTTTGCCACCAGATAAGAACCGTGTTGTCATGGTGGTCCCCCAAAGCTACCGTAGTTCTCACCACCATTACTCTACGCCCTTAATCAGATATTGGGCCAATAAAATAATAAAAAGGGGCATGCAAGTTTTTTTTTGCCTACGATAATAGCCAGTCTAGATGCACATATTATAGGTGAAAGTAATACATATCTTCCTGAAAAGTCCCGTGAAGACTTGAATGTGCACATGGACATTGCATTGAAGTGGCTGTAGACATGTATTTACAGCCTAGAAATTTCCAAATAAATCATTAGAGCGCGTGGGATCATATAAAGTCAAATTTGACCTCGCCCACAGTAAAAAATAGTTCATGTTTCTGTTCCATGCTGCAGGTGTGTCTTTGCAATTGACAGAAGGAATTTGGAGATTGGTTCTGGTCCGCGTAATGAGCTGGAAATGGAAGAAAAGTCCCGAGACCTTCAGGGCTTAAGCTATATATCTATATGACAAAGGTTAACAAAGAATGACAACAGTGGAGCTATGCCTCTAAGCTCACGAGGCTCAATTGAATTAGACATCGGGAGTACATCTTTACGTCTCTGTGATTGTATAGGAAAGTAAAGTCTACTTTGATTATAGAAAAGGGCTTCAATTAATTCGACACAGAACAGGATGACCAATTATCGAGCAAATGAAGACATATAGATACCAGCCACGTACAACCCGACTCAAGTGAGAGTCAATTCCGAGTCTTTCGCGGATGTCGACTCATTATCCTCTTCGTCCAAACCAAATATCCCAGCTTTCCCACTACCGAACGGAAAGACCGGCGATTCATCGATCATATCAAACGGACTCTCACAGCTATCCACACGTAGTCCCCAGAAAGCAGCTAATTCAATCCGATCATAAGCATTCCGTGTATTCCGATAATCATAATAACCCTGAATATGTTCATGCTCTTCTTCGGAGAGATCAAACCCCCTCGCTTCACGACAACATTCACAAGCAAGAGTACAATGTCCAACACCAATCTTACGCGCTGGACTAATTGGACGCTTAACACAGCATCCGCAACCCCGAGAACAACATCCTTGCTTCCCAATGCAGTCCTCGACAAGAACCTGATGCATGTACCATCTAGGATGTGAGCGCCATAGATCGAATGCCCTCTTCACGACTCCTTCTCCAAATTCATTCTTCAGCATCCACCATTCGCGCGATAGCATCCAAAGAAGCTTGCGCTGGGTTTTAAGATCCTCTTGCACCTCTTCTGATTGGTCGTTTCTTTCACGTAGGGATAGCTCTAACTGGAAATGATGGCGGAAGTCTTCTTCGGTCTCGAGAAGCTCCGTTATTGGAGGGTGATGTTCATATCTGGTTATTTTGTGGACTTCATGCCGATATCGCTGGAGGGCGTTTAGATCGCCGGCTTCTTCGAGTGCAATTTCCTCCGCGCTTTTCTCGCCATCGATGGGGATTGTGGGAATCTGGAGTTTAGGTCTTGGTCGATGATAGGGTGACCAACGTCTGGTTAAATTGGTAAATATAGAGGAAGACATTTTGTGCTTGAGTTATATTTGAAGTGAGTTGAGAAACAACAAAAGAGTGTTGGTTTTGAGTCAACGATTCATCCTGATGTCAACTGTCAACGTTCTTTGCAGGTCAACAGTTTCCCAGCATGTCTACTCGGCATATTATCGGTATTTGTATAAATAGCCAATTATTGTCATTCTAGCTATACCACCGTGGAGGAAAAGTATGTGAAAAAAAGACACCTAAAAGGACATATTTTTAGATGTCCATGGATGCACCCTACATACCCTATGTATCTTGTCACATGCAAAAATCCCCAGAGCCAAAAATGCCCAACATGCTTGCGCCCATCACGGATCTTCCAAACTAATCCCAAGATATGCTTCCTACGTCCGCCATATGCAAATTACTGACCACAAATCAAGTCATCGAAGTTGGCTTCTCAAGGTCAGTAGCATCCTCAGTTCTCCACAGCGACGTAACAGTCTTCCACTGTGTATAGAACCGGATACCATCCTTTCCATAGAAGTTAAGCATTCCCGTTCCAGCAACACTTCGCTTGTTACCAGTGAAGGAGAACATGGGAAGGGGGACAGGGATGGGAACATTGATTCCAACCTGTCCAGACTCAACGCGCTTCTGGAAGTGCGTGGCGCTAGATCCGGACTGGGTAAAGATGACTGCACCGTTGCCCCATTCGTTGCTGTTGATAAGATCAATTGCACTGTTGATTGTATCCGCATCTATGCAAAGCAACACGGGGCCGAAGATCTCCTCTTGGTAGCATTTCATTTCGGGTTTCACTCCGGTGATAATAGTAGGTCCGACCTATTAATTTGACGTATTAGTAGGATGATTCAAGTGAAATCAAAACAGGGACTTGGGACTTCCATACCCAGTTTCCATTAGGGAAACCCTCCGGTTTCTGGTCCCGACCGTCCAAGGCGATAGTAGCACCCTCTTTTTCTGCACTCGAGATGAGGTCTACACAGCGATCCCGGCTCTGAGGCGTAATTAATGGTCCCAGATCAGAGCGGGCATTGAATCCACTTCCAGCCTGGTATCCCTTGGCACTCTCAATCAATTCCGGGAGCCATTCGCGAGCCTTGCCAACCGTAATCAAGACGCTCAGCGCCATGCAACGCTGACCAGCTGCTCCAAACGCAGCACCAGCGATAGCATTCAAAGCATGCTTCTTATTGCTATCTGGCAAAAGAGCCGCGTGATTCTTAGCTCCCAGATTTGCCTGCACACGCTTTCCATTCGCGGTGCCACGGTTGTAGATATATTCGCCAACCTTATTCGACCCAACGAAGGAAATAGCTTTGATCTCCGGTGCGTCCAGGATAAAGTCCACAGCAGGTTTGGATCCATGAATGACGTTCACAACACCCGGCGGGAAACCCGCTTTCTTGCACAGTTCAGCGATGATCATCGAAGCACCGGGTGCGCGTTCAGTCGGCTTGAGAATCAGACAGTTACCAGTCACTATGGCAATCGGGAGACTCCAGAGAGGGATCATGGCGGGGAAATTAAATGGACAGATAGCCGCGACAACTCCAAGTGGGAGACGGTAGGAACGGGTTTCCATATCCTTTGCTACCTCGAGGACCTCGCCGGGAAGCTGGGTGGTGATTCCGCAGGCGGTTTCGCAGACTTGTAGTCCGCGGAGTACGTCGCCCTTTGCGTCGGCGAAGGTCTTGCCTTGTTCTGTGACGATGGAGATTGCTAGGGAATCCATGTTCTCGCGGACCAGGTTGGTTAGCTTGAAAATCATTTCTTGTCGCTTCATGATGCTGGTGTCTCGCCAGGCGGGGAAGGCGTTTTGGGCTGAGATCACTGCGGCTTTGAGCTCGTCGAGGGTTGTTTCTGGGACCCGAGAGACTACATTGTTTGTTGCGGGGTCGTGGACGTCGATCCATGTTGTTGTTTTGGAGGCAAGGAATTCATTGTCGATGAAGTTTTGGGTGTCGTGGATGGTATCAGGCTTGTTGTGGTCGCCTTTATAGTTTAGGGTAAGGAGGTGAGTTTGGGCCATGACTGCGAGTAGATAGAGAGAGTCTTGAAGTTGAATGTCCAAGTCAAGGGATATGGGGGCTATTTATGTAAATCGGGGAAGTGCGGGGAAAAGCCGTAATGTTACCTCTGCATACGATAAAGCCCCGCAACGAAGTCCGATATCTCAATCTAATTAAAGAGGATTAGGTATGATTGCAGTTCTTATCTGTTTAGTAAATCCCAGGTAATCTAGAAAATTGGCAAGATGATTTCCGTTTCTATAGAGATGCTATCTATATGACCAATTCTATGGGAACATATCTGATTGAGGTATATCCTGTGATATATACATACCTAGGTATCCCTAGAGATCGTGGATACTTCCCTTTTCAACGAGACATGGATTGGGATCGTGGGGTATACTCCCAGCCAATAGAAAGCAGAAGAAATGCCGACCTTGGGAGGTCCACCCGAACCCATTGGCCCAATTAGAACATTGGACTTCGTGAATATCATCTTTTCACAGATTCAAATATTTGGAATTCATCAAAGAGAAACTGATCATTTTTAAAATATCTATCTGAAGTTTGTACAGAAGGGTGCTGGGGGTATGCTACATGGTCGTCATCGAATTAAGCTAAAAGAAAAAAAAAACAAAGAAGCTAGACAATATCTATGTATATGATGTCTATGCTCACGTTCAAATGACACGAGACCAGACCAGAAACAAATCATACATCAAAATCATGATCATGAGTCGCTCGCATGGATAATGCACAGCTCCTTCGCATGCCAAATGCGTCGTCGCCGCACAACATCCGCACCAAAAGTATCCATGATACCATCGTCGTTGTAGCGAGCAGCGGAATCACCATCATCGTCAAAAGACGGACGTAAGAGTCTGGCTTCCTCAACGCTTGCCCCGAACTCGTATTCGCCGCGGCAGAGGACCGTAACACCGATGGAGGCGTTGGTGGACTCACCGCTGGCCAGGATGGGGAGTGCTTGTTGCAGCATCCCGGTCCACACGAGACGACGGGTTAGGTCTAGTGCAATGTTGTTTGGTTGGTGGCGGAGGCTGGGTTGGAGACGGAGGAGGGGGTGGATGGGGCGGGAGGAGCGGTTGTGGACGGTGACATTCAAGGTGAGAAGATCGTCGGTCTTGACGCGGAAGCGTGAGCGGCCTGTTTGTTCCACTGCGTCGGTGGTCTCGGGTGAAGATGATGGCGAGGTCAGGGAGAATTGCATTTCGACGTCTTCGAGACGCATGGCTTCGACCATACGGTTGTTCAATCGGACGTTTCGGAGATCGATGGATCCCTCGCGGCCGGTGGCATGTTCTTTCCAGCCTCCCAGAACTCTCTTGAGGAGCTCTTCCCGGAACCAGAAGGCCTCGCGCGACGCCGCCTCGGCTTCGAAAGAGAGTTTGTTGGCGCTGACAACAAATTGTCTCCGAGTGCCGGTGTTGACGACGGGAATAGAGGCATGTGGGTTGTCCAAGTAGATGCGAGGCAAAATCAGAACAAACCGACAAACTTGCCCGGGCTGGAGCTCCCCGTCGACAGAGTATTTGCCCTCAGCATCATTCTCGGTCGTTGCATCCGATGAGGGAGTTGCCATCGTTTGTTCACTTACACGCAACCACACCGATAGAGGACTCGGCCATGCGTTGCGTAGGTCAAGCAATACGACGCAGTGATCAGGCCCATAAGCCCCGTTGCCGAGACGCCCAAGGACTTGCGAGAAGGGGTCATTGTCAGTGGTGGAGAGCAAGGCACCCGGCTTCTGTATAGAATCGATACCAGCAGGTGAATCAATATTGTTCTTCCAGGCGAAATCACCACTAAACGGAAGAATGTCACAGCGCGCAACCTCCACACTCGCATTGACCGTGACTGTCAACGGCACAAACAGCTGTCGGGTATAGAATATATCCGGCAATTCACCCGGGGCTGCCCCAACGCAGGAATAGTCGATCTGGACTGTCGTGTCCTGCAAACCAGGCTTTCCGAGAACGTCAACGGTAAATGTTGCCTTCTGGCCTGCTGCAATCGAACAATCACTGGGGTCCTCGCCCTGCCGGCGCCATCGCAAAGCGGGCTTGGTTGCTAATTTGAGCTCTAGCTCGTAGATCTCGACCGGCAATAGATCCCTGTTACTCAGTGCAGACTGTAGCTGTCTGGTGGTTGAATCTTGGAAGGTGAATAGTACAAAGTCCACGGGGCACGAAGAGGCATTTTGAAGTGTAATGGTGAAGGTTTTGACTTCACCTTCAAGGACCATCATCGCAGACTGCGATAGAGACATAGATTCGATCACAAGTGACGGCTGTTTGGCGATGACCTTGACTTCACATGTTGATGTTTCAGGACCTTTCTTGACATCAACCTTCCCATCCTTTGAGGTCGTTGAGCTCCAGGAAACCGGGCGCTCTGTAAGAGGCTTCTTTGCCCCCAGACCTGTTCGCTTAAACTTCACCTCAGGTTCGGGTTTCCAGAATGTCTTGAAGATAGGGAACCTTCGCGTTCGACAGTGTCGCACTTTCACGATACATCCTGTAATCTGAAGGCTGCCTTCCCCATGGGCGACACCAAAAACAGTGATATCTTGCACAGAAAGGGGAGCGATGACAAAATTCTCTGCCACGGCATCAAACGACACACCGGTGCTCTCTAAGCGCAAATGTTCAATCTCGATCTCAAATTCATAAGGATTTTGCAGAGTTACTTGGAACGGCGCAGGTTCATCAGCGACAGTGAGAATTTCCAATGCCTTGCTGGTAGGCTTGGCGAAGGGGTTGTACAGGAACGGATCCTTTTTCGCCTTGTCCGAACTTGTGGTGACCGCATCCAGTTCCGTTTTGGACCGCCGAACAGGCTTTTTTGGATCTGCCAGTGACAATAACTGGATATCACGTACTAGGAAGTCATCCCAGTACTCCGCGACCAGATCGGAAACACCTAGTCTGGTGCCTGCGCCCACGGTGCGCTTAATGTTGTTCAAAAGACGGACTTGTTCGTCTTGCGGTAAATACGGCGGGGATCTGATTGCTTCACCCAGCATCATATCTCCCCGGATAGTTTGCAAAAGCTCAACTGTAAAACGAAGAACTCCATTGAAATCTGGAAGGGCTTCGCAGCAGTTTATACATGCTTTCAAGACATCAATTTTCAAGTTCAGATCACCGTAACGATCAAGAACTACATGTCGGAATGCTCGCTCGGCAATACTAGCAACTGAATCATATCCAGAGCTTTCCTGCTGCCCGCTCACACCAGATGATTTGCTTTGCCTCTTCTCCCATTCGTAGAACGATGAAGGTTGAACACCGTATATTTCTCCAATGGTCGCAAGAAGGAGACGCACACTTGACTCCATATTCCCAGACCCCGTGTCCAGGGCATTCACATCAAAGGCTGTGTCGCTGAGAGACGCCAACCCGGCAGCAGGATGAATGCCTACCTCCGCGGCACCAATTTTGCGTGCTTGCACTAGACTTGGTACCATTACTGAAAGAAGCTCACGCAAAATGAATGCTTTCTTTCTAGGCAGGTCAAGGATATTAAGAACAGCAACAACGCCAACGATGATAGGAACAGCGTCAGTTGCAGGTAGGTCCGCACCAGGGGAAAGCGGCAAAGCCCGGTACAAGAAGTTAGCAATCTCAGACTTGCGGAGCAAAACAGTTCCCCGAGGAAGCTCCAGCTGTAGCAACGGAACCAAGTGTTCATTCATCACGATGTGCTTCAAAGCATTGTCATCCAAAGCCCCATCACGAACACGAGCTGACACCATCAGCCGCGCTAATCGAATCACCGTCTCCGAGAACACCAACTGCGGAAGAGGTTCATCTGTGATATTTGCGGCGCGGGTATAAAGGTTTAAGATGTTGTTAGAGAGATCTGGCAGGAGATTGGCTAGGTTGTGTAAAGAGATGATCCTATTCCCAGCGCTACTAGGAGTGGTAGAGTCGCGGGAAGGTTTGGAGGATTTGTCCGCAACAGGGTACAGGACTGATGGTATCTAGTAAGCAAGTAAGCAACCTGGCAATTACACGATTACCCAGGGTATTCCATGGCGCTGTTAGCCATTCACATACCTGGAAGTCCATTCCTGCCCACCCAAACATCAGCAGGCAAAGAAGAATTGTTTCGAGCGCTTTAGCGTGCCAGATGTAGTCGCTGCTTGCTCGAGCATTATTCACGGCCTCGGTCAGTTCCTTGAGGGCATCGGGCCACCTTCCCGCCTGCAGGAAAAGAGTTCCAATGATCACCCCGGCACGACCCTTGATCCGGTTCTTAGTTCTGTCAGTAGCACTCATGCCACTGACAGACATCCGATCGCGGCTATGCTCCTTCGGGGATGCTGTTGAAGGTGCTCTGCTCCGGGAATTTGTACGACTGGATAGGTGAATCGCCCGAGTGATCTCATCAAAGGTTGTAGGAGTCTCATGATCGCTAGGAGCTGGGGAGCTGCCGTTGGAGCTCAACGGAGTGCCATCATGTGTGCCGTGCGGACTCGATGGTAGCTGTGCGGGCAGAGTCATACGATTCAGAAGTCGGTCTACTGGCCGTGGCCGTAGTTCCGGGTTCCGGTGCGGGCCCCATGAGGATGCTTTAGGTGACTCGATTGTCGGTATGGTTTGTATGGTCTTTGCAAACCCATCCAATTCGGAGAGTAAAACAGACGTAACATCGCATAGAACTGTCTTCATTGTCGTGGCCTTGGAGACCTGGGGCGGAGGAACCCAAAGGACATTATCCGGTCCATTCGTAATCTTATCCAAGCCATGGTGATCAAAGACCAAGAGTTGGTGTACCAAAGCCCGTGGGTTTCTCTCTTTCACCCCATCAAGCTCTTCCAATAATTGATACAGCCCCTCGGGAGTGGGGTGCTTCTCCTCGTCGCCAGTGCTTTCGGGGAGTTCAGACCCATCTGCGATCGCAATAATAACCAATGGCTCTCTGTATAGTTCAAAAGGAAATAGCTCGAGATGCGAGGTCGGGGGAACCGAGAAGGAAAGGTCATAAAGAATCAACCCGGTAGGGAATGCCAGCGGTGAGAACATGTCTAGACAACAATACGTTAGTATATATCGTAGCAATATCCACAGGCTTCTCGCGATAATGAGTAGGGCATACTTCTGTTTGGCCGCGCATCCGGACTAATATCCCCTAGTCGGACTACATTTTCAGCTTGTAGTCGGGCGGCGAAGCTCAAAAAGCGCGAGCGCTTGATCTTGCCTATGGGAAGGAGGAGCGCCCTGAGGCGCACGGGCGCAATTGGGGACAGAGGGTCAACACCCATCCTGTCAGTTGAGAGCGATTGATTATATTAAGCCCACATCCACACAATTATCAAGGCAAGCTTCCAAGCGTCATGCGATAGGGGAGATTGCGAGAGACTGGACGAGAAGCGGGTCCGGGGTCCCCTATGAATGTGTGTACACACGGAGATCATACTCGGGACGAAGGCGGAGAGTGATGGCAATTATATAGCTGATAAGGATAAGCCCGACATAAACTCCGCAGTCTCCAAACTATCTGCCCTCCTCCCATCGAATAACCTTCCTTTGTTTTGTTGTTTCTTTGTCTTTATCGGAATTTAACCTCTGCTCAGCGTTCTAAAGTTTTGCTTCCTCGGTCTCGACCGCGCCTTTCACGATAGATGCGAACGCTGTGCACGAGTTCATAATCTCTACGGCTGCCTAGACAACCTCAATCTTCTTTGTCAATACTCATCTGCTTCCATACGGAGGTATACATGAACTTCACTGCCTGATTAAGATAACAGGCTTGGACATAATCAGATAGAAGAATACATACACAAGAAGATGGCTTTGAATGTCGATTTCAATGCCTTGAAGGCGCGGACCATGGGGTCTGGGGCCGACGAGGAAGCTGTGACAGTCGACACAAGAGGATTAATCTCGAAAGTGCTTGCCCGATATTCCGGGAAATGGTAAGAACTGGTTGTTCTTCCATCTTGAGATCTAAATATTAACCTAATTTTGTTGTGATTAGGACGGTCCTCCGAGAAATGATCCAAAACGCCGCCGATGCCTCTGCGACGAAGGTTACGATCAAGTTTGAGACTCTTCCATCGACCACAGTACCGTCACCTTTATCAAGTGATCCCACCGCACATCTGAAGCATACCATCACCAACCACACTCTTCGACGTGTTCTGATCTCAAACAACGGCACTGCATTCAGTGAAAAGGATTGGGGAAGATTGAAGCGGATCGCAGACGGAAATCCAGATGAAACAAAGATTGGCGCATTTGGAGTAGGCTTTTACAGTGTTTTCGATGATTGCGAGGAGCCGTTTGTGTCTTCTGGTAACCAAGCCATGGCCTTCTACTGGAAGGGGAATGCGTTGTTTACCCGTCGACTGGATCTCGGGGACGCCGCAAGTCAAGACACCACTTTTGTTTTGGACTACCGCAATGATTCTTCCCCAGTCCCATCATTGCTGCAGCTCTGTCAATTTTTGTCAAGCAGTCTGACGTTTGTCTCATTGCAAGAGATTGAACTTTGGTTGGATGATTGGAACCTTCTGCGGCTATCAAAAAAGACGGCTCCCAGTGTCGATGTCCCCATTCCGAGAGACATTGACACTAAGACTACAGAAGGTTTGATGAAAATTGTCAATGTCACTCGGGAAATTGCGCAGGTCGACGCTTCATGGATGCGAATTGTGGAATGGAATCCCAATGCAAGCTTGTTTCGCCTTGATAATCTTCGAGACACAACCAGTTCGCTAAAGAGTTTCTTCTCTAAGTTCACGCAGGGTACGCCCGAGAAACAATCTAACGCCCAGAACCTGGAACCCGAGCGCCAGGAAGACTCAGGAAATATGAATGCTATGCTCTCAGCGTCGGTCTTTTTGCATATCAACACGGCATCGCTCCAACCATCTATTAGTAGAGATCTGAGCAAAGAATTGGAACGAGCTACACGGAAACCTCCGCCTAAGAAAGCAACCCTCGCAATCCTGACACCTTCTTACGATGCCAACATGTCCACTGGAACGTCCTCGTCGCAGTCAGAAGTTCTTTCATCAATCCTACCCTCGAAAGGTGGAAGAGTCTTTATTGGTTTCCCTACACAGCAGACGACCGGCTTGAATGCCCATGTCTCTGCTCCATCTGTCATCCCCACCGTGGAGCGAGAGAGCATAGATTTAAATACTCGGTACATCAGCAAATGGAATCTCGAGATGTTGCGGGCAGTTGGAATTGTTTGCCGAATTGCTTGGTCTGCGGAGATGGCTGCCATAAAATCGAAACTCGCATCTAGAGGTGGACAATCCCGTGTGTCTAAGATTCGGAAAGAAGACATTGTGGATGTACTGCCAGAGGCTATTCATACTGCAAATCAATTTGCATTCCGTGAATCTACCCCGTCTTCTGTTTTGGGACAGACAATGGAAGATGCATTTTGGATGTGCAACAAGAATGCCTCCATCGAGGTCCTTTCCACCTGCGGTGTCATCCCCAGTCATCAAACACGCATCGCACCCAAAGATCTCAGCTTCATGGATACAATTCCTGCTTTGCCTGAGGAGTTTGTTCAGGGCGCCAAAGATTTTGTCAAACGGCTGACTGACTTCGGGTTGGTCACAGAAGTAACGGTATCAGACATCAAGCGTGAATTAGAGTCCAATACCTTGCGATCCAACCAAGTCCTGGAATTTATTTCATGGCTTGGCCGTAAAACAACCGCTGGCCAGCTTGATAGGTCTTCGGTCCAGAGTCTACTACGCGTAGCAGTGGCTAATGACGAGGACAAAGAAGGGGTTCCCACTCGTTTGATTATCTTTGCGGACATCACCTGCTTTTTGAACCCTCAGCGCATTCCAGCGGAACTGCCCATACCATCCAACGTGATGCCTTTCAGGTTCACCAAGTCGTTGGACAAGCATCAACTGGAGGCACTTGGCTGGGTCGAGCTGCAAATTGTTTCCTGGCTTAGCTGGATCGTCAAAAATTGCGGAGACCGCAATATTTTCTCAATAGATCAAGATATCACGCAGTCCGCAACCTTTGCGGGCCAGGTATTGCCTGTTTTGTCAAAGCAGTGGGAAACTCTAAGTCAAACCTCAAAGCAAAGTATTGTCGCAAAACTTCAACCCCAGACTGTGATCCCCACAAAACTTGGAATGAAGCAACCTGGGCAGACATATTTTGCTTCTGTACGTCTCTTTGACGACCTGCCTGTGGTTCATGGCCTGAATGGCGTCAAGGAGAAAATCTTGGTCCAACTTGGAGTTCGCAAAACCGTGGAGCTTGGTGTGATTTTTGATCGTCTTATCAATACCCCAGTCTCTAGTGACGTGAAAGGTCCTGTGTCCAGGAAATGGAGCCACGTTGATCTTATCCGATACCTCGCCTCTGTACGAGAGGACATCCCTGCGAGCGACATCCAGAGACTAAAGGGGACCAGCATCTGTACTGCCGAAAGTGGAAGTGGCACTGAGGTTACACGTCACAAGATCTCCGAGCTTTATGAGCCGAAGGATGCACTCCGAGCTCTCGGCTTACCGATTATTGAATGGCCAGGTAATTACAGCAGCAACAGCAATGAGGGTAAATTCCTTACGATGATGGGGCTCAAGAGTTACCCACCAGCTGTTGAACTCGTTATGCTCATGTCAGCCGGGAGCACAGCGAAAGATAGTCGAGCAAGCAAGGCGCTGTCATATTTCCTCGGCGAGTATTACACAAATGACTATGTTTCGTTTGAGATCAGTGCGGTGACAGTGCCATTCCTTCCCATTGAAGGATCTGATAGCTTAAGCGCCCCGAAGCAGTGCTTTACCGATCAAGGTGCTGCCTTATTCGGCTTCAAACTTCTCAGAAACAATCTCCACCCCCATGCCTCCAGGCTGGGAGTCAAGGCCCATCCTCCCATGACGGACTGTCTTCAAACCCTCGCGAAGCAGCCTCCAACCAACCAAAGGGATGCGCGAATTGTGTTCAAATACCTGGCAGGAAGGGTGGCCGATCTAAGACAGCAAGATATAAGCCGCATTAGCCAAACTCCTATTATCCCAATCCCCATACACGAGCAATCAGAGAAGGGAGCCAAATACCGGCTTGTGGCCCCTAGGCTGTGCTATCTTGGAGACGGGGAGGACTACAAGAACATATTTGACTTTGTCAATTTCGGACCGGAGGCGAATCTCTTCCTGATGGCCATCGGCTCAAAACAGGAACCAACTAAGATTGAAATCGCACGGATGCTGGTCAAAGAGCCCGCACGCATATCTGCTGCATTCCAAAGTTCTGAGAAATACCTCATGCTTCTCAGAACCCTCGCGGAGGTGCTCCCAATGCTGAAGAAGGATAGGGATCTTTTCGCTGAGATGCGGAGAGCAAGATTCCTTCTTGCCAGTCGAGACATCCCGCCCACTGCATCAGAGCACGGTGGCAAAGAAAAGTCGTCTGTCAAGCAATTCCACGATGAGGAGGATGATATGGATATCAAAGAATGGAGTCTCGCCTCTGCCAAGGACATTGTCGTGGTAGACGATTTCCAAAGTTTCAACCTCTTCAAAGAACACATATTCGCTGCCCCGCAAGAAGAGGCATTGGAGGACTTCTACACTGCTCTTGGGGCTATACCCTTAAGTGAAATTGTCGAAGAACAAGCCCGAATTGGAAACATCGCCCCTGATCAAGCCCCTGCATACAAACTGGAGAAGCTGATCCTAGAGCGGACGCGACTTTTCTTGCATGATCAACCTGCAGACTATGTTCTACATGGATCCCGATGGCTGGAGGATTCCTTCAAAGTGCATGTTGTGACCTCGATCAGTCTTACGAGATCGCTGAAGGGACGAAAGGTGTCGCACACGCAGAAGAAAAATGCAATTGTCGCACAGCTGACCTCGGGCGTGGGCATGTGCATATGTCCGGATCGATACGACCTTTACGAGATCAGTCAGTCCTTGGTGCAGTTGCTTTTGAAGCGACCGAAGCTGCACTCGACACTCACCTTAGAAATGCTGTTGAAGACCGATCTCTTAGAACTCCGGGCTCGAGGTTACAACGTGGAACGTATTCTAAGGCAAAAAGCCCAAGAAGCTCGGATCGCGGAAGATAAGCGCCAAAAGCAAGTAGAGCAGGAGAGGCGGGTCTTGCAGGAAAGAGAAGCTGCCTGGGCGGCGGGTCAAGCCCAGCGTGACTCTCAGCGGGCCGATGAAGAGAGCGCCGAGGCACAGGCGCAACATTCGATGCCTGGCGTTTTCCCGGAGTCACCGAAAAATGACAAGAACTTGCCGGAAGAACCACATGTCGCTCCTCCACAGAGAATACCGGTGCAACGCATGTTCGCCAATCTGTCGAAACGGTTTGGCTTATCTGGGTCGAACCCCAGCACAGAAGAACAATCCCGTTCTCTGCTTCCCGAGTCTTCCACACCTCCGCCACCGCCTTACTCCCCTAATGACCCCCAGACTCAGCAAAAACGCCCCGAGCAATCTGTGAACGCCAACTCGCCGCACCGATTGAACTCTGAGCTTCTCTCTGCTGTCCAAGCGTGCCGACCTCACGGATCCTCGGACGTGTACAGTCGCCCAGAGACAAACCAAATCCAAGAAAGCAAGTCCTACTGTGATGAGCGACCTAGCCACGACCTGGAATTCGTCGCCACGCTGCCTAGCAGTGGGGTGAACGTCCTCTTCACAAAGGCAGTGACCGAGCGATCTGCCTTCCTCTCGAAAAACCGCGTTGGGTTTAACCTCTTTGCTTCGATCCTCCTTGACTGTGGTACGATCTTCTCCATGCGGGCCGACAGCCTGACCATCTTCTATGACCCAGGCGGCAAGACGATCGCATTCAACCGCGGGGGCAGTATTTTCTGCAACTACTTTTACTTCCAGTCTTTGCAGGAGCAGGAGCTACTCAAGAGCGCAACCCCGGATCGCACTGATGCTATTGTTTATTGGTGGGTGATTCTGTGCCATGAGCTCGCACATAACTTGGTCGGAGATCACAGTTCGGCGCATAGTTACTATACGGAGGGCTTTGTGGCGCAGTATTTCCCTAAGGTTGCTGTCAAGCTCGCTTCGCTGCAGGTACCAGCCCCAACCCCAGCTCCTCAATCTGGATAGTCTTGATGTTTTGGCTTGTTGGATACCCTGTACCCTCTCTGTTCGCATGTAAAGTGCATTAGCCTTGCTAGCAATTTCGGTTTTTTTTTATTTTCAAATATGTAGATGTGACAGTTCTTTCAATGCTATCTCCTGTAAAAAGAAATTTCAGTAAAAAGCAATGTGTCTCTGATCCGGTGACGCCTTATCTTCTAGAATTTTCATACTCGTCTACACCACACTAGTGGTTATATCCCCACGGGTAGGGCCACAACTTGACAGGTACCATGCACTCTTTAGTCATTTATTCCTCGTTCTCGGTAGTCTGACGTTTCCTAACTCTTTCTAGCTAGCGTTATGCGCTGTTTCATTCATGTCCATACAGGTAGGATGAGACAACCCAGTAACGATGTTTATCTATAGGTCTAACTTTCGGAGCTATATATACTTCTTCCACGTTCAGGGGCTTAACAAGAAGCACTATATGATATATTACATTATTCTTCACACCGACATTTTACTATTTAAGGTCTATCAAGGATAAAATAATCTTGATCTTATTCTCCTCAAAAGTGTTCCCAATATATCAAAATCCGCCTTCCATTGCCACATCGGTGAAAGTCTTCCGTCGGTACCCGCTTTTGACCTTCCAATTTATCTCCAACCTTAATTTTTTTTTCTTTCTTGAGTCAACGACAATGCATTGTTAGCTCACTTGCATCTCTGATTGTACAGTCAACATCGTCATCTGAAAGCTATACTTCTAAACTTCTTTTTTTATTTTCCTTATTGGCGCATGTTTTGAGCATATTGCCACTCTCCGATCTCGTCCCATCAGATAAGCGGCAAACTCGTTCCGAGTACCTAATTCAAGCCTAAAAATTGGAGATCCTGCTATGCAGATGAGCTTTGATCTCTTGTATCTCATTTGATCTCAAAACTTGTTCCGGGATCTTTGGAATTCTCCGGTACAACCCGCCATCAAATTCAAACGTCAGCATGGCACCAATGCTAGGTGATTGGGATGCCCCAAACAATGAACAAACAGTACCACAACTTGACCCCGGCTCCTCGACTAAGAGCATCCTTTATGTTGATGCCTATGATTCATTCTCCTACAATGTTGTTGCTATGCTGGAGGAGACCCTAGGGGTCAAAGTCACAGTAATGACCATCGATTCAGAATGGCCCGATTCCAACATAAATGAGTTTCTCCAGCATTACGAAGCTGTCGTTCTTGGACCAGGACCAGGAGACCCCAATGTGCCTACTGATGTCGGTATCATGAGAGACATTTGGAACCTTCATGACTCAGACCTCCTTCCCGTTTTTGGTATCTGTCTGGGTTTCCAAAGCCTTTGCCTTCACAATGGAGTGCCTATCGAGCGACTCCCGTACCCGATTCATGGCCAGATCCACAAGATTTCCACGTCAGCGCAGGATATCTTTGAACAGCTCCCGGAGGTAGAGGTGACGCTGTACCACTCACTCTATGCCAACTCGGCTTCTTCAACATCACCGGATTTGGAATATTTGGCTTGGTTGTCTCTAAAGGATCGCCCAAATGCACAGATACCCATGGCAGTTCGCCATCTTAAGAAGCCATTCTGGGGTGTGCAGTTCCACCCGGAGTCCTGCAAATCAGAAATCAATGCTTGCAAGGCACTTCTCCGAAATTGGTGGAGGATGGCGCTTGGATATAACAAGATTGTTGGGCGCGGGGGATATTGTTCCCTTCCCAGCACAGTTATCAGCCCCATGACAGCTCCCACTCCATTCCCTGACGCTGCTTATGAAATGCTCAACTGGAGCAAGTCAACTTCGAAAATTTCGGCGTCTCGGTCCCTTGACCGGCCTGACTTGACCGCGGAAACTATAAGTGAACTGTTCAACAAACCAGGTTCGCCAGCAGTCCTTTTCCAATCCAATGGCCAATACAACATCACTTCGGTGCCAAGTCCTGGCTCATGGCGGTTCGAATACAACGTCGAGACACATAAACTTCGATTGCTGCAGCTGTATGGTGACTGCAAAGAGGTTGAGAGTTATATTACTGTTGCTCAATTGTGGGATGCCTTGCGGTATTTGATGGAAATGAAGAAAGTTGATTCAGGGAACTCTCAGGCGCCATTCTGGGGTGGCTTCCTGGGTTATCTCTCCTACGAACTTGGTCTCACTTGTCTTCCCCACCCAGGCCATGCGCAAGCTTCTGAGTCACCAAAGCCCTCCAGCACCAGGGAATCTTCATCTGATTCTGCCTTTGCGGATCCACCCGATGTCAGCCTTCTGTGGTGTGAAAGAAGTATCGTGGTTGACAATACTACTGGCGCCGTTGTTATTCAATCCACTCGCGATGATGATGCGGGTTGGCTTGATGAGACACTGCAGCAGCTGCAAAATTTCTCGGATAGTGGCCATGACACATCTGCAGATCGGGGCTTGGATTCAATTCTCCGGGAAAGCAAAATTCAGTTCCCCAAGGAAAAGGAGTACAAACGGCAAATCGAGACATGCCAAGCGGAGCTGGAAGCAGGTGAATCTTATGAACTATGTCTAACCTCTGAGACATCGATTACCTTGCCAGTCCCAGAACTAGAGTCGGATCGTTTGGTGTTCCCCTGGAAGCTGTTCAGGCGACTCAAAACATACAACCCAGCTGCATTTAGCGCTTTCGCAGATCTGGGAGATACAAAGATCGCCAGCAGCAGTCCAGAGTGCTTCCTCAACTGGGACCGTGAATCGACACTGGAGATGAAGCCAATGAAAGGCACAGTCCGAAAATCACCAGACATGACCATGGAGAAGGCCTGTGAGATCCTCGGCTCCACGAAAGAGATGGCCGAGAACCTAATGATCGCGGACTTGATCCGTCACGACCTGTACGGGATCTGCGGATCAGGTGGCGTCCATGTCGAGAAGCTGCTCGAAGTCGCAGATTACGGCCGAGTCTACTCAATGATCACACACATCAAGGGCAAGATCCGTCCCAACCACCCTGGTTTCGCTGTGCGACACATGTCCCAGCTGAATACCCCCAACATGTCCGTTCACGGCTTGACCACCCTCCAGGGGTGCCTCCCACCGGGTTCCATGACTGGTGCGCCCAAAGAACGCTCTTGCATGCATCTTCGCACGATTGAGAATCGCAAGCGTAGCATCTACTCCGGTGTGATGGGCTTCCTGGACCTTGGCGGAGGTGGAAGTTTCTCGGTTTTGATCCGCTCAGCATTCACTTGTTACGGTGGTCGAGACTACACCGAGAATAAGCAGCAGACATGGCGAATCGGTGCCGGGGGTGCTATCACCACACTCAGCACCGCGGAAGGCGAATGGGATGAGATGTTGACCAAACTGCGTGTAGTTTGCAACGTCTTCAAGCCGCTCAATGCAGGCGAGGATTCTTAATTGCTAGGTACAGTTTTGATTTTTGGGCATTATGACAGTTATGCTTGGTCGCATCATGATCCACGCTTTCCCTTGCTTTCAACATCCGGATCCATGCGTTGGGATAGTGATTCGATTGAACATTCAGCGTTGGCGTTGGCGTTTCGGTTTGCATTTTGCTATTGTATTAGTACCTTGGATTCTGTCTATAACCCCATTCAACACATATAGAAATTAGAAATACAGATATTCATCACTCTCTCAACTGATTCTTCGCCGTCGTCATCGTATATTGTCAAGATGCAAACAAAGCAAACATCATTTTCTCCGCAGCTTCAACTTCCGAGCTGCGTCTTTCCTTTCAACCTCTTTCGCAATTTTCAAAAATAAAAGCTTGTCACGAGCTTCGATAGACCGGAGCCGACTCGGTCTATCATTCCAGAGTCGCAAATGGCGAGCCAAGATGCCTCAATGGAGGAGATCCTCTGGCGGTCTCCCCCGCACGTCCAGATGATGGGGGGATTCCTTCATTCCAACAACAGTGAGTTGCACACCTTACCACACCTGGAATTGAAGTTAATTGTCTCGTCAATTAGTTCTGTTCTACTTTGCCGAATCCCCTTTCTTTGATTCGACCTCCAACAACGCCTCTCTTGCCATCCAAGCGAACTACAATGATGCCTTCCGTCATTTCGTCGAGACGCGCGAAGCGTTCGAAGCCAGACTGAAAACAATGCAGGGCCTGGAGTTTATCGTGTCATATGACCCCCTCCAAGCAGCCGCACAAACAGACAACCGCTTCGCCCACGAGCCATCCAACATCTGGGTGATCCGCAAGCAGAACCGACGGAAGAGGAGCGGCATGGACGACGAGGTGACCGTGATATCTACATACTTCATTGTCGGCGATTGCATCTACATGGCTCCCTCCGTTGCAAGTGTCGTGGGCAACCGAATTGTATGTATCCCCTCGAAACTCACCAACCACTCTGAGGCAACTAATCTAATAAATCCTCCCTCCGCAGCTATCAGCTGTCACATCCCTAACCCAGCTCATGAAATCCGCCGCCACCTTACCAACATTCACCGCCTCCCACGGACACACCTACTTGCCGCCTGGAGTCCGCAGCAAAGAAGGTGCCGGAACCAGCCAAGCCTCCCAGAGCAAAGAAGCAACACCCATGCCAGACGCATCCTTCCCAACCACCGAGTCCTCGCAAGCAACCAGTAAATCAAGTCTGGGCGGCTCAACTACAAGCTCCAACTACCAAGATACGCGCAGTCTGGCTGAATCATTCAGTCTTCTCACGCGCTACGGCGATGAATTCATGGACGAAAGTCCCCTCGTCGGTGAACCGGGCTCGTTCATCCTGTCACGGACTGGTGGCGAGACTACCGGCTCGGCTGTTAAGGGAGCCCCAAAGATCGCTGCTAATGCGGCACCGACTAGTACGCCTTCTGCTCTGCCTGTTAGGGCGTCGACGCCGCAGGTGCGTGTCGATACACCCGGTAAGGCTTCTGAGAAGAGTTCCCCGCCTAGCTCTGCTGGCGATAGGGGAAAGAAGAAGAAGAGTCGGATTGTTAGCTGAGTTGGTTTCTTGATACCCTTTTTTTTTCTCTGTTGCATCTCTGGGCGTTTGGGGTTGGGCATAGCATTTACGGAGATTACTCTGTTGGTATCTAGGAGCTGGCTATCAGCTCATTTTGACATGTGTGGTATTAGCCTGATTTGATTGATTGTTGGATTCTGTTTTAACATTTACAAAACCATTGAGACGCCGTAGTTCATCCTTCTATTTCTTGGATCCATACATTCGCGTGATTCTATGCCACTGCTGCTCTTTTGTTCAACGAGAGCACCCACCGTATGTTGGCGGCATATTAGAACTCCCCCGGGACGTATGGATGTGTGGTGAGAGAGGCTGATTAAGTTGGTATCTATAGAACTAGGAAGTTAGTATCCGAATAACCTGTTAAGAACGCATGGGTACTAACAGCTCGACACGCCATTTCGCAAAAGGGATCATCACATTCAAGGCCAGAAGACATGAAGAAGAGAAGAAGCACTCGACTCTCCAGCTTCAAGGCTAGAGTGAGCTCCAACCTCAGATTCATTGCCTCCAGGCCTCGTAGTTTCTGGTCATTGCACCACCGAGTCATCGAGCTGGTATGCCCAGTTCTGAGCGGAAGATGCGGGAATATTCGATAGAGGTGCGGAGAGGAACGATGGGAGAGGGAGGCATATCAAAAAAAAATAGAAGGACGAGTGTCGAAATTCAGACTGTGTGTATCAGGGCCTTGTAAACAAATGACCCCACTGTATATGGGCACTCCCTTTGTGGGTTCCGGATTGTGATAAGGCGCGATTCGATAATACCGAGAGAAGAGTATGGCACCGACATTCAGGTATTCCACGGTTATGTGACTTGGTGAACGTTGATGCCTTCCACGAGTAGGTCCTTAGAGGGCTATCTCGTGGTCGGGAGCATGGGGAAGTCGGGACAAGCCAGAAAGCTTCTCTCTTTCTACAACTTCCACGTCCGAATTATCAAATTTTGAACCGAGATGGCCCGCGACCAGTGTAGCGGTATTGCAAGTGACAGATACCCGAAGGATGAGAGGCAGAAGGAGCCACAGCATTTGCAGCTATGTCGAAACAAAGGGATAAGGGATCTGGGACCAGTCTATCTGGCGAGTCATAGACCTGCAAAGAAGAAGAAGACATGTTCAAATACCTGTCACATATTGCATGGGCTGTGAGTTATTGTTTGCGAAGAAGACTCCAAATCGACATCATCAATCGGGAACTCACGTTCACCCTTCTGGTTTCTATACCACGCAACTTCTGTACTTGGACAGCTTTATGTTCTCACTCTTCACTGGTCCATCAAGTGCAACAGAAAATATAGATATAAAGATATATTGGGAACAAGAAGACCTTGGAAGAAGCTCTGTAGGTGCATGGAGAGAAGGAGGTATATTTACGAAGGTGGCAATATATATAGTCTCAGAGCAAACAATAGAGGTCGCGTGATATATCTTGCAAACACGAGTATATATAGAATCAGATAAATATATACACACGGGGTTGAAATACGCACCTATGGATGCTCGCACTGATATCCGACATCTCTCCATCTCAATTACCAGACCAGCTCTCTTCACCTGAATTCGTGGAGAGCCAAAAGTATACAGCAACCGCAAAATTGGCTTTGCAACCCCGAAACTATTCTCGATGTCAAGGAATAGGGTATCAGCCGTCGTGAACTCTCTAGAGGCCTTCACGTAAGCGTAGAATGGATTTGTCAGTGAGCTTATCATGTGACGTCATTTGATATATAGTTCATCGAGCGAAAATTCAATAGATGTTCACTGTTTATTTTGCGATAAACCAGCTCCACTCTTTTAATCAGATGGTGGTCGACCAATGTAAGTATGCTGCCTTGCAAAGAGGGTTCGCTTCACCATCTGGCCGAAAACATTGACTCAGTCCAACCTGGGCAGCCCTATCGGCCAATGGTAACCGCATTAATCGTGCCTGTGAACTATGCCGGCGTAGGAAAGTCAAATGTGGCGGGGAACAACCCTGCGTTGCCTGTGTAGAGCGCAATATCAGTTCTTGTATCTATCGCCAGTACGATCGTCGTCCTTCGAGAAAGAGGTTCCCTTTAACCTCATCAGCCCCGACCTACCGAACTGGCGTGAACACCACGTCTTCCAGCTCCCATGGCCCGATTTCAGATGCCAGTACTTTGACCCCGCAACTTCAACATGATTCTGAAATGTTAAAGATGCAACGGGAACTTCGAGCGGGAATCGGAGTGTCCAACACGAAAACCGGATCTTTTCAGTTCTACGGTATTAAATTAGCTATAAACCAGTCTTTATGGGATGTGTTACTAACATATCAGAACTTTAGGACCCTCGTCTCATATATGCTTCATCCAGAGGATATATCAGCGGCTGAAGTCGCGCACACGTGAAACGCTACTTGACCAACAGAACGGCCCTGTTCCGGATGGATTAGAGAAATGGGGCATACACCATTTCTTATTTGCTTGCGGAACTAAATTCTCCCCATTCTCGGACCCGGTCAGTAACGCGTGTTTGCCCAGAGAAACAGGATATGACTTCATCAACTCTTTCTTTCATATCATTTACCCCCAAATCCCGTTACTTAATCATTCGGAGATTATCCAGCTGTGGGACGGTGTCTGGGAGGCGCCCACTCCGGGAAAGGCGGGCAGAGCCAGAGATGTTTTATTCATGGTCTTAGCACTTGGGGCTAAAGTATCACCTCGAAGCTCAGAGCGTGCTGCGGATTATCTGGATAAATGGGCCGAGTATCTCTGGGCGAACTCGAACAACTATGGCGCTCTCTTCCAGGAATCGAGTCTCAAAGGGACACATTTCTTGTTGCTGAAGGTTGGTTCTATCTTCCCGTGCTCTGCGATGGTAACGAACATGTACTGATCAGGTGTATGATCCGGTCTTTCTAGGCAATGTATGCGTTACATTCTATGAGACCGAACGATGTGTATTTGTATACGGGCCACGCAGCTCGTAGCGTTCTTACTCTTGGTCTCAATCGGGGCCAGGTCGCCAATGGCAGCAGTCTATCCATGCATCGGCTCCGCGCAACATTCTGGACGGTGTATTCACAAGAAAGGATGTCGGCGTTTTTCACCGGACGCCCATCCAGCATCTCGGACAGCCATATCGATGTTGCCCACCTCGAAGATTCGCCCCTCCTTGATCACGTCTCACTGGATGAAGATTCCTTGGATATAACCGCCCCCACCAGAAACTGTGCATTCATTCGAGCAATGGCGGAAATTGGGAGAATAGTCGAGACCGTGTCCACCGATGTTCTCTCCCTCGCCAGCGTCTCGGCGAACGGATATTCCGTCAAGACAGCAGAGACCATTAACACATGCGATAACGCGTTGAACGTCATTCCAGGGCACCTACCCGAATATCTTCAGTTCCATGATTCCAATCGCACTATTGGTAAAGTCTGGCAGGAAATCCAGAGGACACACCTCGGCCTCACTTATCATCTGACAAAGTTGATGATGCATCGACCATCTCTCGTCCTTATAACGTTGCACACTCACTCAGGAGAGCCATCTCCCAACATGCCGAGTCTGCAAAAGTCAATTGACACTGCCATTTCATCAGCCAAATGCATTGTTGATTTGGCTCATCAGGCCATCTTCACTCGCATCCAAGTTATCCAAAATGACGCTTCAGTTGCGAGCTTCGTTATGTCCGCATGTGTTACGCTGCTTTACAACGTCATCGAGCCGAGCGTAACATCTACCTATGCCAAGGACATTTTCAGTCACGTTGAGCGTGCCATACATTGTCTGGACAAGATGGACCACGTCGGACCTACCACTGGTAAGGCGCTGAGCGTGGATGTCATGAAATGCGCCAAGGATGCCTTGATGTTATCAAATAGTGACATTCGTTTTGATCATACGATGATTGATGAATTTCCCTGGCTAAAGTATGTTATCTCTATCTTCCAACATATTCCCCTTTGAAATTGCAAACTGACGCTCCGGATTCACAGCTTCGATTCAGAGCCAATCAGCGACCAAAACCTGGCTGGTGATGTTGAAAATCCGCTCAATTTTGACGCGCATATGGCCCAAATGTCTTCACATGCTGACGGGCTTGATCCAAATGCAAATGACCTAGTACCTGCTGATATTTCCGGCATGAATTGCTTGTCGTACTGGTTAAATGGCAATTTCTTCGATTTCGGTGTCCCCGAAAATCTCAACTAAAAATATCATTCTGTTGGAGAAGACGAACTTGGCGAAAGTATTGATTTGAATAGGAATATGATTAGACCGGGGGAAATACTGGGGTCTCCGCCTCTGTCTATAGCTGGTCATAGTCTATCTATATTGTCTTTTGTCAAAGTGTCTCTCGGACAAGCATAGTCGGCCGCCTATATGGCCTCTGTAAGCGTACATAATAATCCGATCCGTGTCTCAGATGTGTCTTTTTAGATGCATACAAAGGCACTGGAAAGCATAACCCGTGCAGAGGATTATTCTGTATATAACCAGGGAGTACAGAAATCTGGCAGTACAACAATGTATGTATGGTATGGCGCAATGATCTATATTTTCTAAAATGACAACGAGAATTTCAACGAACCTAACTAAGCATATTATGCACTTTTATGTGTACCTCACCAATTAGCGGTCACATAATTTTCTAAAACACCCTATATCCAACCACCCATGCATGTATTCAATCATAGTATTCGACAACACCCCCAAACCCCAAGACGCTGCCAAGTATTACTTGTCTGCACCGTTCCAATAACAATCTCCATTCTCAACATGACTTTCTCCCATGACATGTCAGGTAACGAAAAGTAGTTGTAGATCGTACAGAGTGTCTCAGACACGGCGCTGCAGCCTCCCCTTATTCCACCACATGACGATGTACAATAAGGCAATGTTAGTGATGCAGAATCCCAAAAAGACTGCCCAGTCCCGCCACTTGTCCGAGTAGTGGTAGTTCAGGGTTTCTAGATAGTCATCACCCACTGAGTACTGACAGTACTGGCAGTTCACCGAGGAAGTCTCATTCATAAGATACCCCGCACTTTGACTGATAAAACGAGCCGCGTATTCCCCACATGTCTGGCCGGGTGGAGGATCAAACTTGACGAACTCATCAGGGCCACAATTCACACGGAGACCATGCAAGGCACTTGAGACACTTCCCCCAAAGAAGTATCGCATGGGGTCCACCCAAAACAACCAAGGACGGTAGAAGTCATTCATATAAGTTTTGGGGGTCAGAACTCCCGAGAAAACCATTAAAACGCACCAAATCAGCGAGTTTGCGTGACCACTCATTGTTGCGTTCGGAAACAGCGCCGCAAGAAGCTGGCTATATGTTGTGCCGAAGATTGCAAGAAGGAGCCAGATGAAATAGAAGTAGCCTGTGGCTGTTGTCGTAGTGGGGAAGCCGATTGTCCAATATGTAGCCAAGAAGATGAGGGTATAGGTGCCAATTTGCCATGGAAGCTCAACCGCGATGCAGGCAGATACAAGAGCCTTCCAATCGTAGATTCCATTTTTCTCACGGGCTGTGAAAATGGCCCATTTTTCGAACCACACATTCTGGAGATCTGCACATGATGCTGGGATAATCCAAGCAAGAAGAAGAATTGCAACCATATGGTTTTGCAGCCCTTGCTGGGTGTCCTTTGTCTTGAAGAATGCAAACGCGATAAACATCTCGATGAAGAGGGCTTTCCAAATGCGACTGAAGTTGTAAGACCCATTTCGCCATACTGAAATCCAATGTCGCTTCGTGACCTCAAGGGTTTGTGCAGAGAGAGGTAATGCGTACCCGCCCTGGTTTGCATCGGCACCATCGGCATGGTAAGAATTTGCTAGACATTCATCACTTTGAAGTTCAGATACAACCTCGTCAAGTGCCTTGCGCTCTTCTGACTGGTTCCATACTTCTGACCAGGGATGCGAGTCAGCACCCTGTGAAGAAACCAAAGAGATGATGAATTCAGCCGGGTTATCGTTTGCAGCGATCACAGCGCCATTTTTCTGGAAGTATTCGACGACATTGGCTGAGTTTTCACCCGTCTCGCCAGCAAAAACGGTCCGTCCTCCAGGCGCAAGAAGAAGGATACGATCGAACATATTGAACAAGACGCCGGATGGCTGATGAATCGTGCAAATGATGGGAATACCTTGTTGGGCCACTCGACGAAGAAACATAATCAAGGAAAAGGCGGCTTGACTGTCAAGACCTGATGTAGGCTATAGGGAAAAGATCGCATGGGTCAGTTCGTGTCGTATGGGAATTCAAGAGGGAGAGACCAAATTCATGCGAAATGGTAGATATTCCAGGGGATAACGTACTTCGTCAAGAAAAAGCAACGCAGACGGACGAGCTGCCAACTCAACTCCAATGGTTATTCTTTTCCGTTCTTCCACAGATAACTTTCCATCACCGGGCGTCCCAATAAGTGCATCTGCGATAGACTCCATGTCCAGGGTGTTGATGACATTCTCAACATATGCCATCTTTTCACTGTCGGGGATGTTTGCCTGCTGTCTCATACGAGCCGAAAACTGAAGCGCTTCGCGAACGGTAGCCAAAGGCTCGTGAACATCTTGTTGCATCACGAAACCACAGGATCGAGGGAACGTGGGACCTAAAGGCTTCCCATTGATTCTCAGTTGTCCTTCCACACGTCCCCTGCTATTCCGTTGGGCGAGGGTGTCGAGGAGAGTTGTTTTGCCCGCACCAGATGCACCCATCAGGGCAGTTAACTGGCCAGGCTTGACGTAGCCACTGATACTTCGAAGCAACTGCTTTTCCTCGCCATTGACGTTCACGTAGTAGCTTAAATCTTTGAATGAAAAGACTGAACCGTGTGGCTTGCTGCTGACTTGACCGATAGACTGATTTTCATCGATCTGAACCGTCGAAATGCTTGATGAATGAGACGGTGTATTGGAGTTCCTTTCAACGTCATCACTCGGTGTTGCATGTCGGGCTAGAGAAGGTGACTGTGATTTCTTGAACACCCGAGAATGGGACCCGCTAGTTTCCCGGGTCATGATGGTGAGTCCTAACCCGGCCAACAACGTGTACAAAAACCATAGGACCAAGAGAATACCAAAATTCCGCCATAAGTTCTCACGAGAGAATGCGAACTGGTGGGTCATGTATGTCGTACCAGTTACCGATCGATGACCTTTCTCGCTTCCCACAATGCCGCAGGTTTGATATCGCAGGTCATCATATCCACTGCCAGTTGGTACCATCTGAGATTCAGGACAAGTAAGGTCGATCCCTGAAAACTCGTTGCCAATCAGCGCCTCGAGCGCCCAGGGTGAAGGTGCAATTCGTCGTATCCAGGATCCCCACCGAAGCTGTGTCGGCCTCGTCGGGGAAAAGCCAGACCAGAGAAGATTGACGGGAACCGCGCTACCAGCTAGAAGCAGAGCAATCGATGTATTAGGGGACCAGGCGCCCAACATTCGAAACATGCTTTGTATGGCGGAATAATAAGTAAAGACAATCAGGACAAATATCCAGAAGGCAGAGGCTGTCTTCATCAGACCGATGGTGAAATAATAACAGCAGGCGAAGAGAAGACATTGAATGAACGCAACTGGGATATCCGCCAAAGCTTGTGCAATGACAAGGGCTGCCGGTCGAAGAAACCCGTACTTGGATTGTTTAAGCAGAACGTCGCGCGATTGTACAGTGGCTGTTGTTTCTGCCATGCCCACCAAACAAAAATAAATCAAAGAAAAAAACAAGGCACAGCTTCTTTCGTAAGAGCCAGTGGCATCTTTCGGGGCCATGTAGTAGGTAGAACCGTTGATGAGAGCGTTGGCCAAGTTGAATGCGATGAGCGCGTAAAATGTTCGACGCTCGCCCCAAAGCAGTTGGTAGTGGCGACACAGTGTCACCCAGACCTGCTTAAACAATGGCGTTGGGGCGGCCGCTTTTCCAAGAGTCCATTTAGATCTCAATTCATTCACGCTTTGAGCAAATCGAGTAATGATATTTTGGTCTTGCACCACTGTGGTGCGGTATCTTTCCATTTCGTCCAGGAGGTTCCGATATTGAGTGCTGTTGCGAAAGGCATGTGCCATTTCGACCGGAGTAAGAGGCACAAAAGAGGCCCTGTGGTCCTCACGGATCAATCGCTCGGCTGGCGAGGTCACGGAGGTCAAAAAGTCGGGGGTTGTCTGCCTGTTACGGCACTCAAACCCAAGGTCGGTAAAATACAGCTTCGCGTCGGACGTTAACCCATAAAAGATCATTTGACCTTCATGGAGTACCATGACCCGGTCGAAGCATTCCTCGTAAATTTTCTCCGAGACCTGATAAATGGATACGGCATTGGACATTCCGGAACTCTTGGACACAGATCGGAGGGTACGCAAGAACTGGGTGGCAGATGAGCTATCCAAGCCACGGATGGGATTGTCCCATGATCCAAATGCTGGGTTGACAGCAAGACCTTCCCCCAGAGTGATGCGCTTTCTCTCACCCCCCGATAATCCACGAATAAACGCATCACCCACGATTGTGTCTTTTGTATGCATCATTCCCATGGCAGACAAGGTTGCATCTGTCATCTCGTCGGCAAAAGCGGCATCATCTCTCTGCTCGGAGGCAGGCTTGCGAAGGCGAAGACCGAAGCCAAGTGTGTCTTTCACTTTAAGAGTTGGAAAATGGATATCCTCTTCGCTCACATATATGACCTCTGAAGGAAACTTTTCGAGCATCTCCTTTGATTCTAGACCGGCGTAGGATACCATACCGCGCACGTCCTGGAAAGACTCGTGATTGTTGGACATAACTTTCAAGGCAGTCGAGCAGCCAGATCCTGGTCGACCCAACACCAACAAAGTCTCCCCGGGGAACAGAACGCCTGATACATTCTCTATGATCTTAGTAGATGCAGAGGCGTTCCTCGTGAGAAGTTTTAAGAATGGCCACTTCGCAATTTTGAACACGATTGCTGGCAAGTTCGAAATGCCATCCGCTCCGGATGCTGCACCAAACACTGTCACATTCTCATAGATAATACCCAATGACCGACCAGATGGGCGATAAATGAGGGAAGGGGCTTTCTCCGTGGGGACCTCATCCTGCGTTTCGATTGAACAATTAGACTTTCTGCCCTTCTTGGCTTGTCAAACTAGGAATACCACTTACTTTAAGAGTATTCTCTGGGTCTCCCATGATTGGCTTCACGGTTTGAATTGACTTTGTGTAGTTGCTATCTAATTAGCTATATATACTTCAACAGTCGGATGAATGATGATTTAACAGTTCCGCCATTCCACAGAACACAAAAAGAAGGAGAAGCCTCTCGCATAATGACACAATGATATATATCCGACATTATTTACAATCATCCATGAAAAAACGTAGTCTACAGCTATGTGAACTCCGTGTAGAAAGGCCAGATGTATCCCATCAGCCAATCAGAGATCGAGTTGACTTCCGTCCACGGATCAAGCGGGGCCAAACCCGGAAGTCAACTCGACACCCGATTGGTTCGGGTCAAAATTAGCATTTGAGTTTCCAACTTTACATTGATCGTACTCTCTTCGCTTATCAATTCATGAGCTCGACCTCGGAGACATATTATTCAGTCGGATGAATCATTGATAGAATACATTTGAAATCGTCATTTCTTTCTCACTCAGGCAATAATTCAAATTGTGAGGTAAGGGGGTCCACATGGCTCCAACTACAATGAAACAAGAGTACTCCGTAGTCGGCCGCGAATACGGCGTCTGTGGTTACCAACGTAGGACTTTAATAACCTATCTAGCTAAAGATAATACTCTGAGGTATTTTTGCAAGTGCTGTTTTTAGATGTCTTTATAAATGTCGTTTTAAGCGTCTTTTAGATAACTTTGTTAGTATATTCTTTTTGTCGGTATTACACCTTCTAAACGGATTAAAAGGAGAATAAATGGTATCACAGAACGAACTTTATAATATGTACAATATACGAAGGCAGGAAAAAGCATAAACTGACCAGAGGACTTTTGTATGTATAACCTTTGAAGTGATAACGGCTTTCGGCACCCAATTTCTAGTCGAGCGGAAATTTGGTAATGATTGTAATTCACAAAAGCCCGCGGAACTGTATTCCAAACCAATTGTATGTCAGGTGGTAAAGAGCTACTGTTATACAGATGGCCAAGCCAACTGGTAAGTACCTTCCAAGATTGGAAGGAGTGATGTTTACCAAATACGGCCAGGATGACCCCCGGGGCCTGGACAAATGCCCGCGGTTTCCCCCTTCTCCCACATTCTCCTTTCTTTTTCTTCGCCTGTTGTTACATCGCCCCTGCTTGATCAAAGACCTTGCTATTTCAACTTCTTAAGGTACTTCAGGCCTGGTCCATAACAAAAGGTTGGACGAATCAAAAGAAAACAGCAGCCTCACTACGTCCAACATCTTGCTTCTGCCCTCTGCGAGGTTATTCCACTCTCTTGAAAAGCGCGCATCTGCCTATCACTAGTCCCGAACTAGTCAATCATGTTGAAGGGTCTGGAGAGGTCGGCGTTTCATAGACTGGATTCAAGTAAACACACCGGATTGTCTCAAACTGGCCATTGACTGTTACTAACCTCAGTCATAGTGTTATCCGTATCAAAGGCTTGAGTCCAGACCACTGACTTGATCTCGAAACCCTGGTCATGCCTCACCCAAATTGTGAAGGGGAATTTGCACTTCAATCAAATGTCCCTTTCTTATAGCACAGATGGCCAGAACCTGATTATTTCCCAAATCAAACACTTTCTGGAACGAACCCAGATCCCCGGCAGGAAAATCAAGATCTGCCTGTTGGAGTCCAAATTTTTTTGGAACAAGTATGAGAGTCTGTTTAGATCGACTCCGAAACGAGTTGATAGAGGAAGTTTCGAGATTCCCGCCGGTCACAATCTATAGAGGTCGTGGGGCCAGCATAATGGTTGGACAACTTCCGCAAGGAACCAAACTCCCCAGGCCGCCATAGTTTTATTCTGAGTATCCTACTCGGGGTCAACATCGAGGACATCAATGATCTACGCGCACTTGCCACCAGTTTCTAGATCCTTAGTGTTAGGCATGCTCAACAAAGCACCCCCAGGTGAGCTTCAGACTATCCTATCTTTTCGAGCAACAAGCTAACAAGTCCCGCTTTATTCAGATTCCCGTATGGGAGCAAGCTGGTCTATTTACCTTCAATTACAAAGGCACAAACAACACAATTCCTCTTTGCGGATCTCGCCACACTGAGTTCGACATGTCACTTGACCCCGGATATGTCTTTTTTTCCCACAGACATACAGTACTTCATCGATTTTGAACGCCCCATAAGCAATTCTTGTGAATGAGCAATAGTGTTTTGCAATTTTTATTTCTTGTCTTGGTTATGCCACATTGTTCTATGGAGTATAATGGCATCTACATAGTTTACATGTGTGTATGTACAGAGCACCTTCCACAAGATTTTGGAAGAACAAATTGACGATATGAGAATCTCGTTCAGTTCAATGGTCAAGAAAAAGCTACAAAGCTAATATAGTGAGCCTCAAGTTTATATTCATCAGTTCGGCATTACTCGCCCCTACTTAATTAACAAATTAAAGTCGAAGAATTTAGCTTATATTTTCTCTTGGTATCTCCTCAAATTAATTTGAGGGTAGCCGGAATCTAAATAAAGCTTTTAAGTACAACCTCGAAGTATGTATAAATCATGGCCACTTTATTCCGACCACAGTCTATGTCACTACTATTAGTTTGTGCAGGAAAAACAAAGTCTATAACGTACTATCCATAGTAATGTTCATGTTCCTGTAAACAGCTCAGTTGTCTACGCCATGAAGGCCTACCGTACACAAAGCTAGTCCGAATTCCCCGGTTGTTCTAATCTCGAGTGGCTAGAACCTCACAAACAAACTATCGAAATCCCATGTACAATATAGATTGACGTATTTATCCGTGAAATCTTAACTATATCACAAAAAAATACCTTGGAGAGCAAAATCGGAGTCAGCACCCTGACGTTATACTCCGGAGTCCGCTATCTCTTATCGGAGTGGGGGTTTACCTGTTCGGGTTCACGAGGTCCTGAGTCAAGCTCCCTCTCTTCTTCATCCTTCTCTGATCAAACTCCTTTCAAGACCTCTTGTTTGTCCATAATATCAATCCCAACTACATACCAAAATGGCCGACTCAGAAACCAAGCCAGCCGTTGTCTGTGTATTGTGAGTCATACCCCTCACCACCGCCTGGACACTTTCAAGGTTACAACAACACCATATTGTCTACCTGGCGCGTGTGACCCAGAGCCTATATATTCTATATACCTCCTTCTTTCTTGAAACCTCGAACTAACAAATCCCCCTCGGGTCCCCAGCTGCGGCTCCGTCCCAGGCAACAGCCCAGTGCACATGGAAGCAGCCCGCGCCCTCGCCGAAGAATTCCACAAACACAACGTGCAACTAGTCTACGGCGGCGGCACAACCGGTCTAATGGGCGAAGTAGCGCGTGCATTGGTCTCACTCTCGGGCCCGAAAGCCGTGCACGGCATCATCCCCCGCGCACTCGTCAAAGTCGCAACCGTCGGCGGTATGCGCGAGCACACGGAGGGCCAGGCTAGTGCCAAGCCCGGTAAAGCTGCGGAGCGTGTTGTCGAATCTTTTGATGCTGTTGATGCCAATGGAATCCCCGAGTCGGAGTACGGCCTTACGACCATTGTCGCCGATATGCATACCCGCAAGCGTCTGATGGCGGAGAAGGTCCTTGAGGGTGGACCTGGATCTGGGTTTGTTTCGCTGGCTGGTGGGTTTGGAACTATTGAAGAGGTTATGGAGATGACGACGTGGAATCAGTTGGGGATTCATAAGGTTGCTGTTGTTTTATTGAATATTAATGGGTACTGGGATGGATTGTTGGCTTGGGTCCGCAATGCTGTCAAGGAGGGTTATATCAGTGCTAGTAATGGGGAGATTCTTGCGGAGGCCAGGGAGGTTTCTGAGGTCTGGCCCAAGTTGTTGGCTTATCAAGTCAGTAACGGGCGGATGCAGTTGAACTGGGGAGAGGAATGAAGCTGCTCTGTTTGATCATCAAATAAATGGGGGTACGAGTATATAGATGTCATTGCGTTCGATTGGGGTTTGTTTCTGGTCTGTTCGGGTTGAGGCAGTGGAAAACTTCAGGCATGTATACATACACAAGTAAATTACTTCGTTAGACGAGCCTTATGAATTGATGATTGAATAACTGAGATCATTGGACGCAAACACAAGACAAAGCATAATCAGGATTTCATGTCTATGCGAATCATTAAACCAAATCAGACAATTATGAATCAACCTCCATGGTCTCGCCCTCCGCACCAGCGGACTCGCGTTGCTCCAGCACCTCAAGCAGCGCAGCCGTGTCCTGGCCTTCGTACAGCTTGAAGTTCTCCTTCTTGCCATTAGTCACACCGACAACACCAACAGAAGTATTGTCCACCGTAAGCTCCTTATCCTGAGACAGTGTCTCCTTTAGCGCGCTCAACCCATGCTGAATCAGCTCATCACGACTGCAGTCCTCGAACTTATCAAGGTTTCGCTCCAAATACGTACGGGCCATCTGCGAACGGGCACCGATGGCACAAGCAACCATCTCGTGTGTCAGACCGGAGGGCTGGAACTCGAACAGGTGCGGGCCAGCCTCATCAACACCGGCAACCAACAGACCCACACCGTACGGCCGTTTCCCGTAGTGCTGAGTGTTGGTCTGCGCGCGGTCGCCAATCTGGGCAACGATTCGGTCCAGGGGGATGGGCCGGCCGTAGGTCATCTTCGAGCCGAGGGACTGCTGCTTCATGAAGTTTGAGAGGACGCGGGCGTCTGATGCGAGGCCGGCGATGGCGATCGCCATGTGAGAGTCGATCTCGATGATCTTCTTCTGGTACGAGGAGAGCTCTTCTGCGTTGCGCTAGAGGGTGTTCGAATGTTAGTATTGACGGTTTGGTCTGTTCGTTTTCTGTTGTAGGTCTGCGAACCTTGAGTCCAACCAGCACGGCATGTGTCTTATTCACCAATCCCACGACGACGGATCCTTGCTTCACTGCTTCCTGTGCATATTCCACTTGAAATATCCGACCCTGTGGAGAGCTGGGATCGTTCGAGTTAGTATCTGATGAATCCGAGGGAGGTCGGGGACCTGGTCTTACAAGGTGACGGCATCGTTGTCGTAATTGTTTCTGAACATCGTGACGGAAAGGGTTGAATGGATATCAAAGCAAATAAAGAAAGTGGATTCTTGTTGATAAATAGAGATTCAGGAACAGTAACTCAAGAATCCGAGGGATAATCCGGTGATGGAGGGAGAATGGGGGAGCTGGAGCAGGCAGTAAAGTGACGCGGTGTGAAGCATGAGCTGTTGGTGCCTGAGGCCATAATATCCAGTGACCTTCAGGCGCCAACGTCACTCATTCTCGAGCTCATCTCCAGCTTGTCGCTGTACTGTCCTTCTTTGATCTTCTGCACTCGGCCAATGGGGCTGTCATATTTGATCTCCTCTTGATATTATCTCCTGGTTCCACCCAGTTCAACAACTCCTACCCCTCCCACCTTTAATCTCATCGATCGGCTTTCGGCGACTCCGCAATCATGGCTGCTGGACTCAAGACCATCATTGCCCTCTCCTTTGTACGTTTTATTCCACTGCTTTCCTGGCTTCTAAATATTTGCTAATATCGGACTAGGTTCTTGCAATTGGCTTCCTCCTCGTTATCCTCTCTTCCGCGCTATGGCACAGGTACTGGCCGCTGCTGGTGGTCGGCATCTACGTTGTTGCGCCGCTTCCCAACTGGATCTGCCAACGATGCGCAAACCCAGATGATTTTATGGACAGCTCAAGCAACTCCGCGATGGACTTTGGACGGTTCCTGACCGGATTTTTGGTTCTTACTGGCATTGGTACGTCGTCGGTTCAACAACTCCTCTTGTGGGACATATCATCTCTTGACCAGCCGGCTCTTGGTATCTAGACGATGCTGTGTCTATATTAATTGCCTCATCATTGCGCCATTGATGATTATCGAACTAACCTATCCCCTAGCACTTCCTATCGTCCTCGCCCACAGCGGTGCAATCGAGATCCCAGCAATGATCATGTCGATTTTCGGAGGCCTATTGATTTATGGCACCATTATTAGCTTCTCAATGTTCTTCCAGGAACAGGAAGAGTTCTGATCGCCCAGACTGGATGAGGCGCGGGGTTGCCAAGGACTATACCTATACTCTAGGCCAGTGGGTCTCGCGGCATCCGGCTTTCATGATGATATCTGTTTATCTGTTTTTCTACTGTTTCTTTTGATTTCAGCGTATGCTTGATATGCTATGTATGAGTGATTTGGTGCGGGGTGTGCCTCACTTTAAATGGCGATGGCTCCAACACCTGGCTGTGCTACTCTAGGTGTACTATAACCCAATGGATATAGAGAATTCTTCTGAAAAATGAGGATTCCAAATTTCCAATTCTACTTAGCTTTTGAAATCATTCACAATTCTTTCCTTCCGAGGCATTGGCTGGTTGATTTAGTCTGATCTATTGTCCACGTGACCGCGCGCGAATTCGGCGCGTATGCAGAGATTCGGAGATAACAGCAGATCAGTTTGGAAACAACACAACTATACCAAATTGATGTCACTATGCTGAACCCATGAAAGGTCTTTCCGGGATCCAGATAACAAGATGAATGTCTGGACAGGATCCATTCCTCTGAGCTCGGACTCCAAGTTAGAAGGTAAACCATACGCGTATCACATCCTGTTCCTCACTAACCACTTAAGCAGGGATTCGACTGGTCGATCCGAATTCCTACTGGCAGTCCGAGCTATCGAAAGAGTCCCAACTCAGTCTCCGCAGTTTCGTCAACCCAGCACTGATCCCACTACATGCACGCGCCGGCCCCAACCTCGAGCTACACACATCCCACGCGGGGACATCAAAATGGCTGCAGAGGAAACTAACCGGCGCCCTCTGGCTAAATGAAGAAGACCCAGCCCTCCAACAGTCCTTCCAATGCCCAGTCGGTCTGCTAGTTACCGTTGAAGGCAACACTAAATCAGGCAACGCAACCCCAACAAGCTTATTAGTCTACGGCGTCCTATCCAGCGCAGCATCATGCACACGCCCACCCACCCCACCACATTCATCCCCCTCCGAGATCCCAGGTCACAGTAATACACCACAGCGTGCTCCCTACGAACTCAGAATTTATGCCGCGCCACTCTCAACATCCCGACTCACCCAAGCTCAAGCCTACCCATCTCCACCACCCTCAAACCCAGACCAACCCATCACCAATCCACGCTGCGCAGAGTTCCTACCAGACATAAGCTCCCCCAGCCCAAAGCGCAAAAGAGTAGCAACCCTCTTCGAAGTAGCCGCACAACACCACCGCCGCGTCCGCCAACGAGGCGGCGAAGCCGTCTCACAACTAATGGCCTCTTCACGACCTCTCTCCTCCTCACAAAACCTCCAAACCCTCCGCATCAAACGCGAGCCCGAAGAAGACGGTCCAACCCTCCCATCCCTCGACCGGATCGTCTCCCACCGTTCCCGGTCCGTCTCCATCGGAGCAGGTCTCCATCGCCCAGGTAGCGTACGCGGCCGCGCAACGCCAGCCCTAAACGCCGATCCGCAAAAGCGCGCACCAACGCCAAACCCGTTCTTGGATTCCGGCCCGCGCCGCGGAGCACAGATGTCGCAGGCGCAAGGCCCGTCATCTCTTTCGGTCTCCGAAGAAAAACCAGTGTCTGCGCCTGGCTCACCGGCTAAGGATCCTGATACTGTGATTGCGGAGAATAAGAATCTCATCACCCGCACGATCTTGACTTGTATGCGTCTATATGGGTTCCACCGTGCGAATATGCGCTCTACGTCAACGGGGAAGCCGCCAGGTGGTGCTGGTGCTGAGAATGAAGCTGATGTCTCGGGAACGACGCCGGCGCCGGAGGCTTTGCGTGCTGAAACGCCTGCGCCGGGGAGCACTGCCGATGATGATGAGTTCAAGGCTATGTACCATGCCACGTACAAAGCTGCTGCTTTTGCGCTTCGCAGATATTTGAAGCAGGCGCCGGGGTTGGCGCCTTCGGTGTTGGAGAAGGAGAAGGCTATGACTTGTATTGATGAGTTATTGAGGTTGTTCTGCGAGGAGCATTGAAGGGGGTTGACGGTAATATGGGTGATGGTGAATTTACGATTTCATGAATGCATATATGGGACTTGGTGTTCAGGGGCGGTTCTGCTTAGGGCATTGGTTTCTTCATGCATAGCTGCAATGATACTTTCTTGCTAATGTTTACTTCTACTGTTTACTTGAATATCTATGTGTTCTAGGCATCTCAGAATATGTCATAATAAGTACTCCCAACTGAGACCACGCAAAACGTAAAATGCAAATGAATTCATGCTAAAGCGCCAATCCCAGCCAAAGATGCGGATGCACGTAATGCATCCCGGCAAAAAGTCATCAGAGCAAGGAAATCGAGTAGAATACAAACAGAGGAGTAATAGATTGAATCAGCCTGCCTCACAGAGCCAGATTGTAGGTGTAGTCATCCTCAATGTTCTGAGAAACCCAGAGGACGATCGAGCTAGATCAAGAATAGCATGGTTAGCACGCAAGCACAACTTCCCATCGAACGAAATCGAATCAACCAAAACACATACCTGAGCATAACAAGCCCATTAGCCACAATATTCGCAATTCCAAAGTAAAGCGTCTGGATCGGATAATCCTTGATGAGATACTTGAGAACCATAACCGTCTATCGAGAATCGAGTCAGTAAAGCACCTCACCCCCAATGCCTCCGCCCCAACGGGGAAGTAGCGGAAGGAGAAGAAAAGAAGAGAGACTTATACATACCACACTCCCAGCCAAACCACCAGCAAGCAACGCAAAACCCAAAAACAGCACAAACCTCGCCTTCCACGCAACCCCACTCCCGCTGTAACTAAAGCTATCAGCCTGCAGCCGGCTCTTCTCAATCGAGTTGATAACCAGCATTCCGAGCGCGGAGCAGATACCGGGGATCCAGTCGACGAATTTGATATGCACGTCTGAGCCGTTGCGCGGGCTGCGCGAGAATGAGGCGACGTCGATTAGGAAGAAGAAGCCTGCTGCGAACTATTGTACGGGTTGGTTTTGTTAGCTTTTGATACTGACTTTTTGAATTCTGTTTTAGGTGGGGTTTGTTTGGGGTAGATCTGAGATTCAATTCCATTTCTTTTTTATCTGGATTGAAGGCTGCGAGCTTGGGGTGTATCGCGACAGCCTACTCTCGGGTGGAGGTGGAGGAGGGTGGATCGGATGCTTACCAGGGCGCCTGCGACGTAGACGCCGCCATTGCGGACGGCGGAGTTATTCAGCCATTCTGGCTTGGAGAAGCGGAAGAGTCGGTTGCTTGAGCTGTCCATTTTGGGGATTTGTGGGGGATAGAGTCTTGGGTGAGGAGATGATGCTGGTGAGAGCTGGAGTCCAATGACGATGTCTGGGTGGAGAAATGTTGTTCCGGGGTATCTATGGAATCAAGCAACATGCAACGTGAGTTCTAATCTGTAGCAAATTGCTTTCTACTTTTCTTTGGATATCTTATTAATGAGCTACGATGTAGTATGTGTATGTCTTAAGTTCTTTGGGGTATATTGTTACAACAGCAAAACAGCCCAATTTAGATAGCATAAGCACCGAAGTACATAGATTCAGGCATCGGGATATGACATTGACAGTCGAAACTCGTGATTGCAATTAATATAGGACAAATGTCCCTGGGTATGTACAATTCAAATATATGCTTAGACCACAAAAAAAACAGGTTGTTAGATGATGCTGATGCAACCCCAAGGCAACCAAGTAACCAGGAACCAATGCAGAACCATTTCGGATATCCGCACATCTAATGATCGCCGGCATCTACCAGCATTGAAGCCTAGCGTCGTCATCACAGCGCTCAACGCAGTTGCAGTAACAGCTTTGCCTGTCGCACTGCGAGCGCCAGCCCTTGGCACGGCACAGGACCAGTCCCAAGGGACGAACTCGCATTCAGTGGGTATCTTGCTGCCTCTGTGTCTTTGTGTATTCTGACTCTTACAGTCCAGTCACTGCTCACTCCCTTCATGCCGAGGCATTGACCTGGTGGGACCGCAGCTTATCCATGATAGTGTCAATGCCGTCCATGTCGGCAGCGTCGGTCTTGTCGGTGGGATAACCTTCTGGGAGGCTCTTGTTCAACGCATCCAGGGCGGGCTGGTGGTTACGGACTGCAGAGGAGATGGCGTAGATTGCCTTCTTGCGGGCTGCGGGGTTGGATTCTGTAGTGGCGAGGTTGACAAGGGTAGGGATTTCGTTTAGGTCGACGAGCTGGCGGATGTGTTAGCTTTGTGATTATCGTGCTTGGTGGGTCACTCAAGGGTTTCTCATACCTGATCCTGTGCCTTGGGGTTGTTCTGCACGGCTGTTCCCACACACCAGGCTGCCATACGTCGGATATCGGTCTCGTCGTGCTTGAGCAGCTCAACAAGCGGCTTCCATAGATTGAGCGGCACGAGGTTGTTCGCATTGTCGATTCCCTCAATCAGCTGCTCGAAGTTGTCGAATGCGATCAACTTGTTCTCTAGGTCGGACTCGTTGTCGTGCACGACTTCCATCGCGGCCCGCATCAGGTCGGCCTCGGAGGGACCGCCAAAGAGTGTGTTGACCATTTGCGGGGTCAGGTTTGATGCGGCTGCTGGGAGATTCGGGGCGCTACCCTCGCCATCGGCGCCTGCAGATGCCTGGGAGTTGGCGACACTCCATTTGAGGAGCTTGTTCATTTCGGGGTCCATGGTGGGCTGGCGGGGTAATTGTATTGTCGGTGTGTAGGGTGTGTTGTTTTTTGGGGGGGTGGAGGATAATGAAGAAGAGAGTAGGAAGAGAGTATATGTCGCAGGACGGAAATTGATTTACTATGTGATACACAGTATTGTTACAATCGTGATCTTCAATACTTTTCTACAGTTGGAAAAAAGGCCCGCTGACATAATCTGACGTCTCGGCGAGGGACGACTCTGGGTGATTCGCGCGGCGACCAGCGGGTTCGATCATGTGACCGTATCTCAAAACCTTGGAAGAGGAACTGGAGTCATCATAGACTATGTACATCAATATAGAATGCATGGTCTCAATTGAAGAACCTTGACATCATAAAGCTGAGATCTCCATAATTTTCATCCCAAATCGTTGACCTACGAACAGATTCGAGTGTTGACCCTTTGATCTATATCGGTTGGCACTAGAAACCTAGAGCAAAGTCCCTTCATGGCAATACCTAAAATATGAAGATTCAGAAGAACGTTATCACCAAGAATAGATTTCCAATGGCTCGTTCGTAGTTTGCTGGAACCGTTGAGCGGATAACTTGGTGGGCCTAGCCATTTCAGAGTCGAAAATCAAGGTAGCCGACTAAGCACCGCATGTAAGAATTCATTTCTATTATATTCATTTTGAAGGAGGTAGCATTAAGGCCAAGTTGTTATGTTCTTCGGGCATGGGGTTTCCGGTAGTTTATCTCAAGTCTTCGAATGTACTAGAACCGGGTTATCCAAGCCGAGCCTCTGCCAAGATATATTTCAAGGGGCTTAAAGTTCAACTTCGAAGAACTTTGTTGCCGATGGAGGGGTCAAATGGCAGAAAATCTGGCCAAGAAGGTCAAGATGGGCTGACATAAAAGTTCCATTCGTAAAATCAGGAGATCATAAAATAGGAGACAAAGTCAGGGGTAAGTGATCAGATACAACTAGAAAGTGTAGACTTTCGTATTTCGTACTTCCCAAGATGTCACGTGGCAGTACTTCACCGCCTCACCATTCCAAGAGGCTTAGCTGTTCTCTCTTAGGCCCTGGCAAATGGCGGTAACCTACGATGAATTTGTGCTGGCAGAGAGTGACGGTCTGACGGTCTGAGACTCTCAGACCGTATTATCCCTTATCCCTTGTACGCATTATTATGTGTGTGTGTCCACTTCTAACAACCTTGGAACGGGTGTCTACCCCAAGAGCTGAAGTCTGGGTCTGTGTCCTATACTTAGAACACGCCACGGGGAATCCAGGAGCCTACCGGAGAGCACTTGGACTACAATTGTATGCCTTTTTGGCTGTCTGTATATCTGACACGGTCATTGTAATCATTGTAATGCAACCTTGCAAGTAAACGCCCTAACCTTGGAAAGTGCCTAACCTGGTCAAGGTACCGTATTGCCCCCCCGTACCCAGAATGGGTCGGGAGGCTCACGCCCCAAGAATGTCCACGCAATGCTTTAGGTAGACAAGATTGAAGGGATCCAAGGGAAGTATTCAAATTGAAAATAGTTCTGCCTTCTGATTATCTTATATATATAAAAAAGGACCAGAAAGAACCCAAAGTTGTAGATCGGAGGGGGTCAAAAAATAGAAGGCCTCAGGCAGCGCACAATCCCAGCCATCACAAACCCCTCTCCACTCTTCTCTCTCTCTCACTCTCTTCCTTCTTCCCTTCTCCCCTAATCCCAACTATATCCCCCCCTCTAACCTCATTCCATCTTTCTTTTCTTTTTTTCCTTCTCCCCCAGGTTCCTTGAATAATCTGTCACAATGGAGGGTATGTTATTCTCGATGTGGCCACATCAGCAGCTTCCCCGGAAGCTGCCCCCCCCCCTGTTGCCACAGCTTCGAATCCTATTTGCGAATGACAACTAAACCGTATCTCTCATTATAGAAGAAGTTGCTGCTCTCGTCATTGACAATGGGTATGTGCTATGCTTTTTCCCGGGAGCTTCTGGCTTGTGTTTGGGCGTGGTCGTCAAATCAGCCCGGTCGCGGTCGTTTGCCACCCCTAATCGGCCACGACGGCAGATGGAATCCATCCCAATGGCTTTCCATCTCCCTCCACAACCCCCAAATGGCGCTTCGAAGACTACAAGAACCATGATACTGATGATTTGCGATGTAGTTCGGGTATGTGTAAGGCCGGTTTCGCCGGTGACGACGCACCACGAGCTGTCTTCCGTAAGTTCAACCCCACAGAATATGACACCCCTCCTTGCGAAGGCCATCCCACCAACCCTTGCGTCGGATGGCTTCCCCTCTTTGCTTGGTCGGGAAAAACCTTGAATCCGAGAATCAAATCACTGACAACATTCAACAGCCTCTATTGTCGGTCGTCCCCGTCACCATGGGTAAATAATCCCCCCTTTTTTTGGCTCATTTTGGCCGTATACACCATATACAGCCAATTTGATCCCCAATGAAGCAACCAAAAATACTAACATGCGCGCAGTATCATGATTGGTATGGGTCAGAAGGACTCCTACGTTGGTGATGAGGCACAGTCCAAGCGTGGTATCCTCACGCTCCGTTACCCCATTGAGCACGGTGTTGTCACCAACTGGGACGACATGGAGAAGATCTGGCACCACACCTTCTACAACGAGCTCCGTGTTGCCCCCGAAGAGCACCCCATTCTCTTGACCGAAGCTCCCATCAACCCCAAGTCCAACCGTGAGAAGATGACCCAGATCGTGTTCGAGACCTTCAACGCACCCGCATTCTACGTCTCCATCCAGGCCGTTCTGTCCCTGTACGCCTCCGGTCGTACCACTGGTATCGTTCTCGACTCCGGTGACGGTGTCACCCACGTTGTCCCCATCTACGAGGGTTTCTCTCTGCCCCACGCTATCTCGCGTGTCGACATGGCTGGCCGTGATTTGACCGATTACCTGATGAAGATCCTCGCTGAGCGCGGTTACACTTTCTCCACCACTGCCGAGCGTGAAATCGTCCGTGACATCAAGGAGAAGCTTTGCTACGTCGCTCTCGACTTCGAGCAGGAGATCCAGACCGCTTCCCAGAGCTCCAGCCTCGAGAAGTCCTACGAGCTTCCCGATGGACAGGTCATCACTATTGGTAACGAGCGCTTCCGTGCTCCTGAGGCTCTCTTCCAGCCAAACGTTCTTGGCCTCGAGTCTGGCGGTATCCACGTCACCACTTTCAACTCCATCATGAAGTGTGATGTTGATGTCCGTAAGGATCTGTACGGCAACATTGTCATGGTAAGAAAAGCCTTTGGAATAAGACTTGGCGAAACTCCCACTAACATATACCTCTCTTTAGTCTGGTGGTACCACCATGTACCCCGGTATCTCCGACCGTATGCAGAAGGAGATCACTGCTCTTGCTCCTTCTTCCATGAAGGTCAAGATCATCGCTCCCCCCGAGCGCAAGTACTCCGTCTGGATCGGTGGATCCATCCTGGCCTCCCTGTCAACCTTCCAGCAGATGTGGATCTCCAAGCAGGAGTACGACGAGAGCGGTCCTTCCATCGTTCACCGCAAGTGCTTCTAAGCTTCTTGCAGCACTTTACTACTCGTATTCGCTCGTACTTTCCTGGTGTATCAAAAAGCAGGATGGAGGCACTGGTGGATTGCAAGCGTTGTTGGACTCGCATTATCAAGCGGATAGCCTGAAAATGGAATCTCGATTTTAGTGGAATAGAGTCGGTCGTTTTCTTTTTGTTACTCTTTACCTTACTCTTTACCTCGATCTCTCTATCCATCCATCTCTGCTTTGAGACATTTTACCTCTTCATATTTTTTTTTTTCCTCTTTCAAATCCGCTGTCCCGTTCACCTCTCTGATTGTTTTGCCTGGACGGGTTGATGACGTTGCGCAGACAATGCTGTACCTGTAGGGCGAGGATGTATATGGAGTTGGTTATAGGGATTAGGCTGCGTTTTTCCTTTTCTCGAGACGTCGAAGACGTCTGTCTTTGTTCTAGTCCCTTGTGTTGTCTTAAACCAAATTGCCCGACTTTGTCCGTAGTTTTAACGTGACTTTGATTGAAAATCTTCCACTAGTTTCTTGTATCCTAGAAACGCTGTCGACGGATTGTACGCTTGTTGAATCGTGGTGTCTTCTATGCATTACTGGTTTTCAAGAACCTCCCTTATTTGCCTTGGCCTTTTTATATTGGATCTTTATCATGACCGATATACATTCAGTCATTCTATATAGATCTGCTAGGCACTAAAGAAGAAACCTGGAATAGGTAGGAAACAATATATCAACATTGAATCTATATATTCCCGTCTTCCACTCCACCACTATAACTCCTCATGACCGGTAGATGTAATATCATACCTCAGCTATTAAATTAAACCCATCTTCTTCTTTACCATTTAACTAACAATCCTCAAGTACATAACTATCGATGGTGCTTTCGTCCAGGTTCTGAATCGCTTCAATTTGGATTTCCAGCTTGGAGTCGATGGTTTTCTTGGTCCTGGGCTTTGGGGTTTCTACTGGCTCGCGGAACACTACTCTAGCGAAGTTTTCAATTTCGGTTGGGTCCCTTTTTGGGTATGGGTCATCAGTGTTGGCGTACTCCGTGTTTTTGGCTAGGTCGTAATTGAAATTCGCGTACTTGTGCTTCCTGAAGAAGCTTGCGGGGGGGTGTCACATCCACGCTGGTCGCTTCGGAGATGCTCCCACATTCAATGTGGTATAATCACCAGGAACATACTCACTGGTAGAACCAGCGCTTAATATACCCGTCATATGTCCCTATTCAACAGCAAAGAGGTTGTGTAAGCTGTAGTTACTAAACATGCACTTCCGGGCCAAAGGCATAAAAGCCGAGGTTCAGTGGAAGAAAACGCAATGGGTCTGGGATGCTGGATATTACCCACCGATACTCGGCTGACTAGCATTGCTGCATGGGGTGGCCGTTACTCCTCTTTGCTCACATGTACTACATTAAGTATAGAGAATATAGGCAATATTTCCATTTCGGTCTTCTCGTTTGGATATGCACAGAGCTTAGCTTGATCAATCAAAAGAACGAGAATTTCAAAGGAAAAGAGTGTAGTAGGGACTGCTTTATGGCGGCGGAAGGGAGGATGAGGAAGTCGAGTGAGAGGGGGTTCTGGTGAAAGGTTTGAGCGAGAGCGATGTAAGGTGAAAGTGAGAGTCGGAAAGGAAGTAAGGTGAGAGTGGAGTGAGACGGTAGTGACACTTGGAGTAAGACATGGAGTGAACCAGAGGATCAATCTGTTTCTTCTTCTTCGCACGATGGGCATCATCGGCGATACCGAGCCGAATCGATCCTCATTGTATGTGGTCCAGTACTCGCTGTCATGCCATCTTTTGTGAAGCGTGATTATGCTTGAGCACGCAAGGTCGTTTCCTTGCGAGGATGGGAATGGCCACGAATGGTAGGCCGAAGCATCACATGATAACTGGGTCACCCATAGGCCATCTATCACAGTAGATGTCGCCAGCGATGTTGAAATCTGCTGGCCATTTGGCGTGGCGATGACGAGCTGCGACTGTGTTTTGCTCGATAATGAGGAAAAGAGGACATCTGGTGTTTAGGGGATATCTTTTGCCTTTTTTGCTCGCTGTACACCTTCCATCACAGCTGTATATCCGGGTTCCTCATATCTGCCATGTGTTGAGCCCAGCATCCACGGAGCAGGGGGTCAGACCTGCCTATTCGCGAACTGCCTTGTTAGAGCTATGGATGGCATCGGTGAATGTCTGCTGTGTAACCACCTCCCTTGATTGAGTAGAGAAGTCCTGCCATAGATGACGGTGAGAAGACTGGAAGAGATGAGAATAGGAAGGTAAAGAGAAGTGTCCTGGTTTATATAGTAGGGGAAATCGAGGTTGGAAGGGATGGGAATGGGAAGTTGGAGGGAGGGGTCCTGGTTTATATAGTAGGGGAAACAAAGGTTGGAGAATCAGAGTAGCAGCTCGGCAGCTCAGCAGTACAGCGCGAATCCAGTATATATATGTAGATCAATGGAATTATTTCCAGTATGTATAATTTCGTGCATCATGTAGGAAAACCGGCGTTAGTTCAGGACAAATTCAAAGGGCCTATATTATTATAGGCAGCCCCAGACAGAGAAGAAAGACGGGGAATACGAAGAACCAGAAAAAATAAACAGTAAACAAAAAAAAATCTATAAGATAGATAACCCAGGCAAATCATTTTCTCCATCCATATATAAAGCATCATGCATCAAATCAACATCACAATCAGTATCAAATTTTAACGTCAATATCGTAGATATTACGCAGACCAAGACTCAAGTCCAGACAGCACACAACCCTCTTCACCCTCGGCGCGAGCACGCAGCTCACCAACGCGGTAAACAGACTCACCAGCAGCCTCGAAGGTCTGACGGATAGCAGCCTCAGAGGCAGGGTCGACGGCAATGATCATACCAACACCACAGTTGAAGGCACGAGCCATCTCAACGGAGGAGACGTTACCGGCACGCTGGAGCCAAGTGAAGACGGAAGGCTGGGCCCAGGTGCTAACATCAACCTGAGCAGTGAGGGTATCGGGAAGCATGCGGGGGATGTTCTCAGTGAGACCACCGCCGGTGATGTGGGCAAGACCCTTAATGGCAGAGCCGTGGGCGTTCAGTGCGCTGAGGATGGACTTGACGTAGATACGGGTAGGGGTGAGGAGGGCACGGCCGACGGAGACGCCGGCGTCGAGACCGGGCATGGAGAAAGGTGCGGTATCGGTGTAGCTCAGACCGGCACGCTCGACGATCTTGCGGACGAGAGAGTAGCCGTTGGAGTGGGGGCCGGAGGAGGCGAGGGCGAGAAGGACATCGCCGGAGCGCATGTTTTCTGTGTGCGGGAGGATGGCACGAGCATTGTCGCCCGTGGTGTTGATAGCGCCGACGGCGGCACCGACAGCGTCGTAGGAGTCGTCGACGAAGAGGCCGGGCATCTCGGCGGTCTCACCGCCGATCAAAGCGCAACCGGCTTGGACACAGCCCTCGGCAACACCGGTGACGAAGGCCGCAGCGGTGGGGACGTCGAGGTGACCGCAGGAGTAGCAGTCCAGGAAGAAGAGGGGCTCGGCACCTTGGACGACGAGATCGTTGACGTTCATGGCGACGAGATCGATACCGACGGTATCGTGGATGCCGATGGAGTGGGCGATCTTGAGCTTGGTGCCGACTCCGTCAATGGCTCCGATTAGGGTTGGCGAGTGGGGGTGGTAGACGGAGTTGGCAGCGGGCAGAGAGAAGAGACCGCCGAAGCCACCGATGACGGCGTCAGTGCCGGGGCGCTTGGTGCGGCGGACGGAGCTCTTGATCTGGTTGACGAGCTCGTTGCCAGCGTCGATGGAGACACCGGCCTGGGCGTAAGTGAGCGAGGTGTTGGCGGTCTGGCGGAACGCGCGGTGGGCAATGTCCTTGCGGTAGAACATGTCCTCAAAGCTGATGGTCTTGATGCCCTCGTAACTCTTAGCAACGGCTTCCTCAAGGGTTGGGGCGGTGGCCGTGGAGGCAATCACACGGCCTCCAGAGGTCTGCAACTCGTTGCCAGACAGAGTTGTGCCAGCGTGGAAAATGAGGGTTCCAGCAGGCGCGGGGGCCAGAGTGATGGTCTTGCCCTTCGCGTAAGCGTTGGGGTAGCCGCCAGCAACAGCAATGACGGTGGTGGAGAAGTTGGGCTCGATCTTGATCGAGACACCGTCCAGCCAGTGGTCAGCACAAGCCACCATGATCTGGGCAAGATCGGTGTCCTTGCTGAGCAGGGGCAGCAGAGTCTGGGTCTCTGGGTCTCCACCGCGGACGTTGTATTCAAGGACCTTAGGTCCGTTCTTGGTCATCATGAGACCGGTGAACAAGATACCAACGAAGGGGAAACCTAGACAGGATTAGCAACATGCTTTGGAAATGCATCTCTTAACCAAACATACCATCCTTTCGCATTCCGTCAACGGAAGGCTGAATAATGGTGCGGTCAATCTCATCGACAACCTCCTTCGGCGCAATGCGCGTAGGCGCATAGCAGCCCATGCCACCAGTGTTGGGGCCCTGGTCTCCATCGAAGATGCGCTTGTGGTCCTGCGCTGGAGGAAGCGAGCGAATAGTATAACCATCACTGAAAGTAAGGATGCTGAGCTCATCACCCTCCAAGCACTCCTCGATCACGACCTCGTTGCCAGCCTCGCCGAACTGGTGGTCCACCATAATTTCCTTCAAGGCCTTGTGGGCCTCCTCCTTGGTAGTGGGCATGATCACACCCTTACCACCAGCCAGACCATCGGCCTTAATCACCACATTGTGCGACACAGAGTCGATGTAGCGACGTGCGGACTCGTAGTCAGAGAAGTTTCCGAATTCGGCGGTGGGGATCTGGTGACGCTGCATGAAGTCCTTGGAGAAGGTCTTGGAGCCCTCCATGCGGGCCGCGGCCTTGGAGGGACCGAAGCATCGAATGCCGACTGTTTTTGAAACCCATTGTTAGAATAATTCAAATCAATTGGTATAAAGGCCAAACAAAAAAAAAAAAAAAAAAAAAAAAAGAAAAAGGTGGCATGCGTGACTCACCAGCCTGGAAATAACCCTGGATGCCATCAACCAGAGGTGCCTCGGGGCCTGGCACCACGAGGTTCACCTGGTTCTTCTGTGCGAAAGCCACGAGGCCAGGGTAGTCGTCACCCTTGACATTGGCATTGGTGATCTTGTTGTTGGTACCCAGGCCTGTGCCACCGTTTCCGGGAGCGACATAGACAATGTCGACCAGAGGGGACTCGCTCAGCTTCCAGGCGTAGGCATGCTCACGGCCACCATTGCCGACAATGAGGATGCGCAATTGTTCGGAGGCCATGGTTGGAGAAGCGTCTCGACTATGGTGGTGTTAGCAATTAGTATATAAAAAACCTCCGCGGGGTATGTAATGCCCCTCTTTCAAGGAAAGCGAGTCGTAGAGCAATGGAATGGGACGAAACAATTGGGGAAGACTTGACGATACGAAAACCAACACATTACTTACCTCACAGAGACCTGAGAAGCAACTTCCAAGGTTGTATTGGGGGGAATGGGAGATTTGAAGATGTTAAACTTTCCAACTTTTTTTCTGCCCTCCGGCTGGGTGTTTCTCCGACCCCAGAATTTCTTGGGATCTCGGCTGAGGCAAATATTTTATACTTCTAATTAGAGGTGAATTTGAATGAATTGGAACGGATTTTCAGTGGATTTAAACCGATTTGACAGTTTAGGACAGATTTTATATGTTTTATATTATAAATTATAGTACTAAATTTAGATAAGAGTATAGGATTCTATACAATTGCAACTAGATCTCTCTTGTACAATGTAATTCCAAGAGACATGTATTTTATTAATCATTTTATAATAATATAGTACTTGCGCTCTATTAAAATATGAGTTAAATACATAAAAAATAAAAAAATAAAAAAAATACAACCAATATCTAGTCCTACTGTCCTTTCACCTCTCTCCAATATCAAATATCGCCACCTCAGGCATCCAGGCACCAAGATAACAAAGCGGTGATCCCAATCTTCCGGCAGAAAAAAAAACCGGAGAGGCAATTCCAAGGTTCGCCCGGTGGCTTATTGACGGCGTTCTTGAATTCTCGAATTCTCCATTCCAACTACTTTTGGGGGAACTTCTACATTTATATCATTTCCCAGATTATCCGTTGACAGTTGACCTGAATGCTTCGGACCTCTTTGCGGTCTGTGTCAGGCCCTTCAAGCCGACATGTTCGTCTCTCCTGTCTAGCGCGCCCTGGCGCGCTCAGTTTGCGCCAGTTTCACCGCATATCTGTACTCCGTACCGATTCAGTCGAAACCAAGCTGGGAACAAATTCATTTGACGCGTCGACCGAGCCTTCAGTGCCATTGCCGCCTAATGTATGTCCTCCATTCTGAAGTACGTGAAGAAGACGAGTCCTGACAGAGTGTGTGTGCTATAGGATCAGATTCCGGAGACAAAAGATGTCGCTTCTAACAAACCCCATAAACCCCAGCCGTCGGGAGAACAGAGACAGCTCACTGCTTCCGTATGGTATGGGATGAAGCCAAGACAAAAATATAATTACAGAAAACGGTATCCTGTGCTCTACAACAAGTTCAAGATGGAAATGTTAAACAAAGACATCGCACTCTCCCAAGCAGCACAACCAGAGGGACTACCATCAGAAGCCGCCCCGTCAGAGGAAGCCCTGTCGGAGGAAGCCCCGTCAGAGGCAGCGCGGGTGGAAGCTGAAAAAATCAAGGCCTTGCAACAAAAGATGATTAAAGCGGATATGGAAGCCAAACGGGAAAAAAAGGCCAAAATTAAGGCTCAGATGTTGAAGAAAAAGGAGAAAGAAAGTCAACTCGAAGCCGAGAGTTCAACAGACGGCCCATCAGACACGCCGGCATTTAGTGAATCCAAGGAGAATGCAGTGGCTCAGCCATTGGAAACCAGCTCTGAGAGCGATGTTGCAAGTCAAAATGAGCTAGAGGAGAAGACGCAGGAGAGGGAAATCCTTTGGTCTATGAAGGACCATATCACGTCCAAGGACCGTGGGACTCTTTCCTCAAAGGACCAGAAGCTGTTCATGAAAGGTGAGTTCTGAGCTCTGACATAACCATTAGATATAGGCTAATCTTCCACTCAAGAGTTGAATATCCCCCTGCCTCCTGTTCCACGCGTCGCCTTTGGTCTCGACCGAGTGCTTTTCAAGTGAGTTGTTGAGTCCACCCTATCACTGATCGATGTACTAAGATCAGGCAGTCCCGGTGTCTACCAGCTACGTGACCCTCGGTCTCTTGTCTACAATTTCGACCCCTACCTAGACCAGATCATGCCCGTAACGGAATTTGACTTTAATGCCTTGAAGCCGTATGTCACCTCGTCTCAAGATGTGACGGCTTGCGAAATGACCGAGAAACACAAAAAGAAGTACTACGGCTCGTCGTCTAGCATGACTTCGGTTCTCGCACATTTCCATTATCTTCTGTCCGCGTGGCGACCTGTCGACATTAGCAGAATTTCTCGTGGTTATGACGACCCTCTGCGGTCCTTCACCCGTCTCCTTCGAGCGCCGACTGCCATGTTCCTCCGCTACAAGGAAAAGGAGGATATTTACGCCATTGATGCCGACAAGGAATACGACTACGCTAATATTCTCATGAACCTGGGCAAGTCAATGGAGAAGCAACTCACGATGCCAAAAGATCAGTTTGAGCGCTACCGCCGCAGTGATCCAAACAAGATCACTGCCGAGGAAGAAGCAGCCACCCCGGAGTCATACCACTACAGCACTGCAGGTAAATTCCTCATGCGATCTCAACTCGACGCCTACGATCCTAGACTGCCAGGTACCGGCATGTTCGACTTGAAAACACGTGCAGTGGTTTCGATCCGCATGGAAGCCACCGAGCACGAGCGCGGAATGGGTTACGAGATCAGACGCCGCTTTGGCAAGTGGGAGTCCTATGAACGCGAATACTTCGACATGATCCGCGCCGCCTTCCTCAAGTATTCCCTGCAGGTTCGCGTTGGCCGCATGGACGGCATCTTCGTCGCGTACCACAATATCGAGCGCATCTTCGGTTTCCAATACATCCCTCTTGGCGAGATGGATCAGGCTTTGCACGGCACATCCAACACCGTACTCGGAGACAAGGAATTCGAACTGAGTCTCGCCATGTGGGAGAAGATCATGGACAAGGCAACACAGAAGTATCCCAAGAAATCTCTACGTTTCCACTTTGAGACCCGCGAAGCTGCCGTACCCTACATGACGATCGTCGCGCAGCCCGTCACGGACGAGGAAATCGAGGCCATCCAGACAAAGAACAAAGCCCACATCGATGCCATCCAAGACCGTCTCCTCAACCCGGACCAATTCTTTGACAGGACCCCGGAGGCAGCCGTGACGGGCTCAGCTGAGGAGCTAGCTGAGGAGCTCGCCGACGAGCTCGCCGCCCAGGAAGCGGAAGACGAATCCCTCTATCCAGAGGATCTTACCGAAGCCGAAGCCGAAGCCGTCAACGTACAGAACGAACCCGCCATCAAATCCCTGGCCGACACGCTCTTCCCCAAAGAGGAAGGCGAGGAAATATCCGAAGCCGAAAAGTCCGAATACCACCCCTCGATGGAGCCCGAGGCGACCCCGGAGCCGATCGACCCGACCAAGATCGTACCGAAGCGCGATCCCTTCAAAGAGGGCACAGTCGACGAGGACGTGCTCGGGATGATGCTCGTTGTGAGCAGCAGGGTGAACGGTGTTGCGGTGCAGCGGCCGACGTGGTTCACCGCGAACGACAAGTGGGAGATTGACTACGAGCTCAACGAGCTTGATTTGAAGGAGAGTAATGAAGCTCTGCGGACGTGCAAGAGGCGTCGTAGTCAGGCATTGAGAAAGAACGTGACGGATCATGAGGCTAGTTTCTTCCGCACTTTGAAAAATTTGACTAGCAAAGGACGTGCCTGGCGGAAGCGGATGGATGAGAAGGATCGTGAGCGTGGGATTCTTGTTTATAAGGATTCTTGTGACATGTGAGGTGTTACTAGGTCCTCTCTGGTTTGTATGGGGGGGAGGAGTTGGGGGGAGTGAGAGGGGAATCTCCGTTTTGTAAAGTATTAGATTAATTCCTCTCCCATTGTACTTTATTTTGAGATATACATTCATGGCGTTGGTTGCATGTTTGGGCGTTCTCGTTCGTTGTGTACAAAGGTTGGCTAGGATTTGGAATAGTTATATAGGGGATCATATTATAGATGTCGACTCTTTGGCCTTTCCATACTTTTCTTTGAGCTCAAGACATAGTATCGCATTTCTTGGAGTATTCAAAAGCCTTTCTAAAAAGGAGTCTTTTTCTACGCTGCACTTTTTAATAAGCCCTTCTCGCGTGACTAAACGGTGTCGCCGAGGCCATTTAGTCGCGAACGGACGCTTTCTTGATTGAGCAGAGCCAGGTCCTGTCCATCCACCAGAATCCTACCGGAAGTCAACTCTAACAACCGGAATAAAGTCAGCTTAAAATAGCGTCATAGCGTTGTATAAAAGCATCATTGTATTTTATAGCATCTCTTTATCATGCAAATCTCTAGACAAGATGTATGGAAACTACACAGTCTTACCGGAGATCAGAAAACCAAACAGAAAGGAAGAATGGTGTTTAATGCCTATCCAAACAGTATTCAATCCCCCAGCACGAGGAACGACGAACAAGGAACAATCGTAAAGCAAAAACACCACCACAATAAATATCAAACAGCCCAAGCCCCAATAAACATTAGCCACGGATGCACGCACGAGCGCCATTAACCCGCAAAACGAGGACACTTTCCAAAAGCAAGAGAGCAAAGAACAGACCAAGCGATAAAAACGGATAGGAGGATATTGATTGGAGGATATCGATTGCGCTGGGAAGAGATATTGGCATAGAAATTGAAGATTGAAAATGAGGAAGTATGGAACGCCTGGAGAATGCGGTGTCTCTGGTAAAAAGAAATTGGAACGCCAGGGTATCAGAGCCGACTGGCCGGTTTCGAGAAATGGGAATTGGTTGGGGGTTGGGTGGTTGAGTTATGAGTTAATGAGTAAGATAAAATATGATTCACAGGGAGAAAGAGAGAAAAAAAAATAAAAAGGGTATGCAAAGCACAACCTGGTTCATCGTATATATGTACTGCGAGAGCCAGGCTTCGTTTCGTGTTGGGTTGAGGTGTGGAGGATGCTGTACAAGGTAGAAGAGGGGGTATTTTGATATGTTGATGGAGGGTAAGGAAGGCTACTGGAGCCCTCCCAGATCAAGCTTGGGTGGTGCCCAGTCTAGCTGGGGCGGCTTGTCATTGTTGACGCACACAGGCGAGGGGCGTGCGGCATCGGCACGGCGACGTTCCCTCAACGCGGTGCCGCTGAGGAAGCCTCTTAAGGTGGATGAGGCAACGCCGTAGGCGCTTCGCGTACTGCCTGCGCCTATTGAGGCGTTGCTGGAAGAACTGCGTGCACTGCGGACGCTCTCTGCTTTTCCGACTGCTGGGGGAACAGCTGGAACCGGGAGAGCTAGGTGAGAGGATTGGCTTGAAGAACCATGACCGGATGGAACGAATTGTGCAGGAGCGGCGGTATGAGGGCGGCGGGTATTGGATGGAATGCGTTTTGGTTGAACGGGGGTGGTCTCGATGTTCGACGAAGAGTTGGATGGGGTGTTGGATGCCTCTGAAAGTCGTATGACAGCAGGAGACTCGTCTGGTGGGGAGGACCGGATCTCATCTGCCGACACGGATACATCGAATTTGAGATTGTCAAGCATCGTGCCCAAGCTCGCTGCTGTTCCGGGTCGTTCATCGCTGGTAGCATCGTCATCAATTTCCTCAATCCCATGGGCAATGTTGTAGTTGCGGAGCAGGTAGCGATTAAGCCGGGAGACTTCCGTGTCCCATCTCTCGTTCAGAGACCGCAAGACCAGTTCAACGTTATGATTGGCGAATGGGGAGTTTTCCAAGGCCGAAGCGACACTAGGCGGAGGTGTTTTGCTCAGTTTGTGCCCTTGCCCACTTTGACCAACGCTCATCGCGGCATACAAAGAGCGACGGACCGAGTTGGCTGTCGAAGATTGGTGGCTGTTGCTAGACTCCCATCGAACATTATCAACCTCCCGGCGCACTTTGTCCAATGACAGGACTCGATCCCGGTCCATGCAGGAGAGAGTTAGAAGAGAGCGGTTGCACCGAAGGCCGTTGACCAACACCGTAAAGGACTGCAGATTGATATCATTGTTCTCACAGTGTACTTCACGCAGCGAATCATTCTCCTCTAAGACCGAGGCAAGCGTATTGGCACCTTGAAGACCAAGTTTCTGGTGCTCAATTCTCAGGACCTTTAGGGATGTGTTTCTCTTCAGACCAGTCAACGCAAGGTTAAGACCAATGCCGAAGCGCGCAACATCAAGGTGCGCATTATCACCGCTAATGTCCAAAGCTTCAAGAGTCTCATTCTCCTCGAGCATCACCTGCAACGAGCGACAAGTCTCAGGACTAGCATCGTATGGGAGAGAAGCCTTCGAGATATCCAGGAACTTGAGGGTGCTGTTCTTCCGAAGAGAATCCACCAGTTCACGGAAATGGTCTTCTTTCTTGAAATCAATCATGCGCATTGACAGATGCGAGGGGGTCTGATTCTTTGCAATAGCGCTGAAAACGTGAGAGCAGCCGTTGTCAATGCGGTTCTCATTGACATGCAGATGGAGACTGCGCGGGGAATCAGGTCCAACGGACATCGAGTGCATAAACATAGCCACGTCTTCTCCAGTCAGACCGCACTGATCAAGACGAAGCACACGGAGGTTTCGAGAGCGATCACTAGCCAGGTACGTAGCAATGGCATCCACGGTCTCGCGGTTCACAACCGTTCGACTGAGAGCCAGCTCTTCGAGTCGCCAGTTGAACAGCATTTCGGCCGTGATGAGCGGATCGCTGCCAGACGTCCGCGAGATGCGAGATAAATTGATTTTGCGGATTTGTCCAAAGTAGCCAATGTATTGCTGGAGTACATCGGGGTTCAATCTGCCCTGCACGCCGGATATGTTGATCGCTTCGAGTGTTGATTCTTGTGCGACGATAGTCGACAGAAGAAGGTCTAGGTCATGCACGGATAATCCACAGTCTCCGACCTCTAAAGCTCGCAGGTGACTACGTCTTTGCGAAGCTGCATCGACAAGATAGTCCAGATCCGACTCACCCAGCTTGATGCCGTTGAGAACAACCCAGTCCACGCTGGTCAATTCTCGGCGGCACACGGGGAAGATCGCTTCTGGAATCCCGCAGCCTGGGTCACGAGTACCCTTGTCGAGAGTTGGTGTCGGTATCCGTGTAAGGCAATAAGAGAAGTCGAGCCGGCGCAGCCATTTGCTCTTCAGAGCCAAAGCTCGCACCTCTTGCGAGAGTACAGTCAGATTCGCCTGGCCTGGAATGTGCACGGAGGCGCCTCCTCGGTCAAGATGGACGTCGGAATCCACCCCATGAATATCACGAAGACCTTGCAATGCATCCAGATTGACCCCGCGGAACGAGATTGACCGGAAGAATTCATTGTAGCGAAGCGTGCGCATGACCGCGATGAGTTCTAAAGCGCTGTATCGCGGGGTTTTCGGGGAAGCAGGCTTCAAGAGACGGAAGCATGGGGCATCCTCGCATTCCTGGTCGATTGTGTATCGGATATTTGATGTGTCGATGTCATAACTGGCGGAGTAGGCGACCAGCGTGCGGTCGAAGCATCCATAATCTTCATCTAAAGCAACAGGTGGGAAGTTGTCGTCATTTTGCAATTCTTTGGGAACAACGAATTCGTACGGCTGTCTTATCCACAATGGACGGAGATATTCAGTTTGTTGTCGGATCCAACAAGCGACTTCAACAGAATGAACAGAGGCCAGGAACACATTGAATGATTTCTTGAGAGGAACTCTAAAGGTCAGATGCAGACTGTCGTCACCGTACTCCATCGACAAACCAGTAAGATTCATCAGACCAAACGAAGTACCGGCCTCCCAGTCTGACAGGGATACGACCGATGATCGATTGGTTGTCTTCTGCATGGGCAGCATATGAAGCTTGTGGGCGCCGATGGCAAGATAGCACCCCGTGGGCGACAACTTGGTCAGGTCATCGGAGGAAGAGCGCGTGATTGACTTGCTGGACGCGATTTGAATGACCCGGAACATGCGGAACACCTCCGGGTCGTAATCTCGCTCGTGTTCTAGCATACGAGTTACGTACTCAATCGATCCCCTGTTAAATGGCATTGGATAATTTGCTCTAGCCATCTGGGCAGCTTGACGAATGCCTACCATCCAAAGGTTCAATTCTTGCAGATCAGATGTCTGCATCTGAACCAGTGTGGCTTTGTGTGTGCGCTCATCGAGATAGGCCACCTCGACGGATGGGGATAATCGTGCATCCTCCAGCATGTAGACCGCAATTATGCTGTTTAATGGGATGCCGGCCGATGCATCTCCAGCGGCCATTAATTGCATGTCCTGTAGAGAACTGACTGAAGCTATTGATTGGCGATGGGAAGCTGGAGCGCGGGTATAAGAAGCGGGGATAGAACCAAAGACATCGGCGGCTTTGCTTTGATTCTTAAAGCGAATGAGGTGGGTATCTGTAAGGACCAAATATTGGCTCTTTTTCCTCCACATGCCGCCAGTCGTCTGAACCTCCCCGTGGTGGAGGATTGCGGATGACCAGATCCCATTTCGGGGACTGGTCGTGGTTGGCTCGTCCACCGCCGAGCCGACGGAGGCACTCAGAGGTTCATCATCGTCCCATGAGTGCAATGACCTCAGGGATCCAAAAACGGAAGTTCGCTTTTTCTGTAGCGACTTCCTCCGCGGGCGAGGTGTTGTTTCACCGACAGGCGTGGTCGCTATGGGTGTGGATGCTGACCAGCCGCCAGTGTCGGAGCCTGCTGTCCCAGGGCGGCGGTGATTCGATCCATCAGAGGCTATGTTGGGACTGTGAGACCGGCCGAAGAAACCGGAATTCCGTCGGTTTTTCTTGTCCCTGGTCAAGGTATCGTCGGAGGGTGTTCGGTCATGGAGTGGAGGTCGGAGGGTGGTCGATATTGTGAGGGACGGACTGAATACGCTCAGGCTCTTTCTTCGTTGTCGTTTGCCGATGATTTCAGCCATGTCTGGTTCGGTGGGGGGGACTAGTGGTACAGAAGCAGGGGGAAGTTGCGTAAGGTGTTGGAAGAGTAGCGGCGCGAGTGTACTGAGAAAAGAAGCTTATCTCATCGACGACCTCAACGTCGTTCGTACTGATCGATCAATTAGCAGTTTGAATAGTCATGACGGGCAATATCAAATGTGTGATAGGGAGGAAGAATGGAGCGGAGAAAGAATGAGGGGAAGGTAGCACATACTGCAGACTGTCACAGCGCCATGAGAAGCAATTAGTGTGCAATTGCTCAAGCCCGGAAAATTCTTCCCTATATCTAGGATATCTTTTCCTCAGACACGGTCAGGGACCTGTCAACAATGCGATGGAGGTGATGGTTGCGGAAGGGAGAGAATCCACAATATTGGTGATATCAGGCAAATCAGGCAAATCCGTGCTCCGATATGATTCGATAGGGCTCTTCCGGTAGGAGATCAGTTGGCAGAGGGGAAGATAAGAGGAATTCCGATTGAATGCGTAAAAACGAAAACAGCAAAATGATTTCACAGGGATAACCCTCGGAAAAGAAAAGAGAGGGAAAAGGAGAGGAAGAGGAAGAATAGAGGAATGGACGGATGCAGTCAGGTCCAACTGTAACGATCAACTGGAGATGTTTCAGCTGTGTTTTTTTCCCCCCCCCAATGTTTTTTTTTCTCTTTCTTTTGGACTACATGTATTTTTTTTAATTTTGTTTCGTTTCTGTTTAATTTCAATGTTATATTCTATTCGATCCAAATGTATTCAATATTCTTCTTTGCACAGTTAAACTTGCATTTTTAACTTGAAAGCCATCGCTTATTTACACCCTAAAAGTGAGAGAAAATGAAGAAAAACCCCGAGACATGCGTTCACGACTCGCATATCTTTTAGTTCATTTCTAGTACCAAGGGTAGCACGTAAGAGGCGCTCCACTAGATTTGATAGCGCCGCCAAAGCTGAGACTACAGGGATTAGTGCAGTAGAAACTAAATTGGACTCCTCTTTAGTAACCGTCTTGGGCATATCGGGGATGATCACGGTGATCATTGATCTTTCTTTGTACTCTAGAACAACTTTAAGAAGCTACATGATACAGATGATAATACAGATGATGTACTAACTTGCTCATCTTTCTTATAAGATCTACACGAAAATTGATAACATAGCATCATCATTTCAATCTTGGGATCCACCCCCGAAGGATGATCGACATTTACGACACTCCAGATGCTGCGCTCGTAGGGGTAAGCTCTCGGGCCCACGCGAAAGAGAGATCATAAGAGATCATCATGGCAATCAGGGGGGAATAACCCCAGGAATCTGGCGTCATCGATGACGAAGTTCATCCGTGATCAGCAGTTGACGGACGCAGCTACAGAGGATTCATCTCGGTTCTGCGAGGCCTTGCAGGGGTTGGAAAATGACTGGGAAATGAGATTGGGGTCATCCGGAGGGATTCCGACAGACCGGATGTATGGTGTCCGGTGATGGAAAGTCCCGAGTCCAAGCTCACATCGTTGCAAAATCCAGTCAGCGATATCTCTCAAAGCTCGTCATTACCGACGATTCCCCTCCGCTCTTTCGGCCTCAAGTCGCTCCGCACGTTTAAGCCGTCTCAACAGCTCGATGTATTCCGTCACGCGTTTCTCTTGCCAGATACAACCACCCAGAGTCATAGCCGCAACTTGAATGAAGACCTTGAACTGCGGCGTCAGACCGCGGTAGACACGGGACCCGGGGGATATCCAGCTTGAGAAACCCTCCAGGGGCCGGTGGAATAGTCGTGAGCGGAGATAGTCGCGGGAGAAGATGGACGGGCGTGGACGGGGTTGTGTCGCGGGATACGCGGGCGGACTTGGTGCGGAGAAGACGAAGGGGTGGGGCAGGGAAAGAATCATATGGGCCAAGATAGACACAGAGCCAAACTTGAGGAGATTAGCGATTGCATTAGGGTTTGGATTGGAGGTCCGGTGCTTACCCGGAACACGCCGGTCATGAAGCCTTGAGCGGCTATCGAGGTGATTTCCTCCGGGGGTGCAACATCGCCCCTGTGGTTGTGTGGTGTTGGCATTCTGGTATGTATATGTGCAGTCGTAAGTACTGGTGAACAAGAGGGGCCAGTCTCAGTCTGGCTTGGGTAAGGGATTGAGATGGATGGCGGTTCTTATCGAGGCCGAGTTCGGCGAAACGATAAACAAAGTAAAGAAACAAGAAGATGTCTGTTTCAGACACCAATGAGAAATATAAAAGACAATATCAAATATCACGGATGTCAAGGATGTCAAGAATAAAAGCCTGGACCAGCCAGTGTCTTAAAACCTGCTAACCCTAAGTCTGAAGTATACCTTTCCAAGGTTATCATCTCCATACAAAAAGTACGGATCAACGATTCTCCAGCGGACGAGTCAGACCAAAAAGAACTCCGATTATCAACCATCTACTCCGTACAAAACACCGACTCAATTAAATCTGTCAATTCGACCTACACCAAACCCCCAAACACACAATGTCTCTCACCGCACGCACAGCGACCATCTCCCGGGCGACCAACGAGACCAAAATCCAAATCTCCCTCTCCCTCGACGGCGGCGTCCTCCCACCCTACGAACCCTCAACCCACTTCCCCGCCCCAACAGACCCCAAAGAAGCCGAAGCCTCCAAGAAAGGCATTGTGCCACCCAAGGAAGCCAGCCATGCGACCCAATTCACCCCGACCCAACAAATCACCATCAGCACCGGTATCGGATTCCTCGACCACATGCTGCACGCGCTCGCCAAGCACGGCGGGATGAGTCTTGCAGTTCGCGCGAAGGGTGATTTGTACAGTGAGTTCCCCCGCACACCGTATATGGAAATAAACCATAAACCCTACAATATGAAATTGAAATACCAATACTAATCCAAACCAGTCGACGACCACCACACAACAGAAGACACCTTCCTCGCCCTCGGCGAAGCCTTCACACTAGCCCTCGGCGCCCGACAATCGCTAGAGCGCTTCGGTCGCGGCGATGCACCCCTCGACGAGGCCCTCTCATGGGCCGTGATTGACCTGTCCAGCCGACCCTGGGCTGTTATCAACCTCGGCTTCAAACGCGAGAAGATCGGCGATTTGAGCACTGAGATGATCACGCACGGATTGCAGAGCTTTGCGCAGGCTGCGGGTGTTACGTTGCATGTTGGTTGCACTTATGGTGATAATGACCACCACCGTGCGGAGAGCGCGTTTAAGGCGCTTGCTGTTGCTATTCGCAATGCTTGTAAGCGGAGGGTTGCGGGTGATGTTGGTGCTGGGGATGTTGTTAGTACTAAGGGTGTTTTGTAAGGTTTGGATATAAACTATAAAAGTGTTATGAATTGAGATGAGATGGATATACGGAGTACGACGTGATGGTTTACTTATTGCATAGTATTATTACCCATTATAGAACGGTGCAGTCGTATGGCTGGCTATGAAATGAAAAATGAAAAGTAATTAGATTGGGGCTTTGGATAAAACTAACTTCATTTTTTATTGTATACTATACTATAATCCTATTCCCATAATCCATCAATCATCAATAATCAAATATCAAACAACCAACCCGGCAAACACAGTACTCAACACCAAACCAACACCGAAGAACCAGCTCCGAGAACCCAACAAACCAAACCAAAACACAAAATAATCATAAACCCAAGTCCCAAACCCTAAGCCCCAAACCATCCACAATCTAAACACCAATAGCCTTAACAGCCCTCTCCCAATAAACCTTCCTCTCATCCGTAACAGAAGTCCCCACACAATCCGAGATAAACCTCTGCCAACCAGTCTCCGACCCATCAGCAAGGGCACTCCGCACCTCCTTCGAGCACTGCGTAGTAAGGAACCAAGCCCCAGACCCAAAGTCCGTGGCACCGTCGCTGCGCAGGAGATCAAGTAGATCAGCAGGACTGTTGCTGACGGCAGGGAGTTTATCTTTCAAGTCAGGCAGGGAAGAGGCGTATTTTTTGTTGAAGGATGGGGATTGCATGTTGCGTGCTGGAAGGATCATATTGTTAGTATACATATGCATGTGTATGGATGTTGTAGGGAAGAGTTAGAGTTGGGGTTGGGGTTAATTAGGGTAAGAGTTTAGTTACGTACTGCCCTGTCCAGCAACGCCGGGAAAATGATTCTTATTATATTTGAAATCATCACTTTCAAATGCCATCAGACTGATGATCGCAGCTTGTTCTGCTTTTGAGGTGACTTTGTATGTATCGAAAGACTGGGAGGTGAATTTCGCTGCTTGTTTTGCTGTTGCGCATTCGCCTTCTGCTGGGGCGTCTGTGCAGGATTTGGATGTTGGGGCGATGGTGATGATTTGGGATTCTGTTAGGGCTGTATCGCGGACGAAGAGGGATGGGAGGGGTGATGCGGTTGTTTGGATTGTGAGGGTTAGGGTTAGGGAGAGAAGGAGGGTTTGGAGGTGCATTTTGGTGATTTGGGGTTGAGTAGGTAGAAATAGGAAGGATGGGTGATAAGTTGATGGGTAACTATATCACGTAGGAATCAAGAGTTGAAAGTCAAGTATAAATGGAAGGTTATAGAGGGATAGTATAGAAAATGATCTTGGTTCTGTACTGGGAGTTAAGAGCAGCACAGCAGGTCATCTTTATAAGTGCTCGAACATGTCTGTCAGAGGCAGAGGGGACATGAACGAAGGGCTTACATTGTCGAAGACAGCTGGGACATACAAAGGGGAGGCGGAGGTAAGATACCCCCGTTAGTATGTACATTGTAGGCTAGACGCGGAGAATGCTAGTGAAGTATGTGGCCAATATTAAGGAAGAACACCAAATGAGGTATTTACTTCAAACTAAAGCACATGCTACGTAGTATACTATTTTTAAAAGAGACCAAAGCCGTAGACTTGATAGGACGAGTTGGAAAGCTTGTCGAGGTGGTGATGCAAGGCACGGTGTTATGATTGGAGGGAGAAATTAGGGTTCCAGAATTGGTGTTTGGGATTGGTATCAGATTCCTAGGAGGTTTAAGACATGATTACACAGACTCTTCCAAAGGGTTGTAATGGATTTTATTGTCATAGTCAAAAGACCGTTGTTGATTCATAATTCTCCCCGGAGATATCTGATCCGAGTGCATAAAGACATGTCCATATGATTTCACTGTCTCCCGAGAAGCGAAATCTAACTTGTTTACAAATCAATAGACAAAAATAATAATAAGAAAATGGGGGACAGTGAAACAGAACTAAGACACAGACACTGGGGGTGCCTGCGCACATGTCCAAAAGCAAACCCAATTGCTCCAGGTGAACATTCAATCCCGGATCCTGTCACAGGATTGAGACACCATGCATAATGCGCTCCTAAACACAGAAAGAAAGAGCAAAAGTTGTACAATAAATGCTGATGCAGAGATCATGTCCGAGGCCGTATCGTTACAGACAAATACACAAGCTGTAAAATGGCGAAGTTGCGAGTCGAGAAGTCAATCTCTAGATCTCTAGTCATCGCGACGTCCCAGTTCGTACGAGGTCTCTGTGACCCCGCCTGCCTCTTCATCTTCTTTGAAGCTGACGCGTCGCAGGATGGTTGGGACGGAGAGTCGCGAGCGTCGTGTTGGCGATGTGGAAAGTCGGGACGGGTTGATGAGGCTGGGCAATTTAGTGTAGCGGTAGCGGTACTTGGCTCCCAGGAGCATGACACGTCCGTAGCTCCACCAGAGGCAGAATCCAACGACTCCGGCGAGGAGGAAGCCGCAGACTGTGAGGAAGACCCAATGTTGACCCATCTGCGAGATATTAGCATTGTTCGGAATATTCGATACCAAAGTTTGGTCACTTACCCAGAAGATCAAGTGCGCATCCTTGCCGTGCCAGCTGTTACCCCGGTGGTGGGTGAAGAAGCTCCAAGAGAACTTGTTGTACTCGTCCTGCATGAGAATGCGCACGCGCCCAGCCTCACTGGGTCCATCGCGCATATACTCTTTCCAGATGACAGACAAGAACAGCGGTCCGGTCGAGTACATGACGGTGATGTATGGGAGGAGCCAGTGGCGGTCGTACTGTTGCAGCACTTCGATCGTACGGAGGAAGAATGGGTGCTGTGGTACTGAGCCCATAGCGTCATTGGAGATACCGGTGGGTGCGGTACGGCGTACCCAGGCGGGATAAGCTAAGAGAGGATCCAAGCGACGGTTGCAGCCCTAATTGATGTTAGAAACGAAACACCACGGTCTCTCAGAGGGTATACTCACGTCATCGAGGTCAATGTATGTTCCACCGAAGTGCGCGAGAATGAAGTATCGAATAGAATCCGCGCGTTGAATGGGATAACTGTAACCATCGAATGTGTCCAAGAACCAAGGATATTCGGCGGCGATAAAGTCTCGCGATTTCTCATTTGTCCATAACTAACGGCACATGTTAGAAACCTTGAATTGAACAGCTCGGGTGAGGGCCATGGACGTACAATGTATTCATAATCCGGGTGCAGGTCAATGCAACTCTGTTGAGCTTCAACCCAGACCTCTGGAATGGTCTCATTCTTGTATGTTTGGTGAATGATCTTCGGAATGATCTGAGGTCGTTGCTCGATCAGGCTCGAATTTGGCGAGGGCAGCTCCGCACGGTGGATAGCGTCGGCGGCGGCATCTTCCACTAGTAGTGCCAGAAGCGTCGAGACACTGCGGACGAGCAATGAGAGGATGAGGAGGTTGACGAGGAGGAAGATCAAAAGACCGCGCCGCATGATGAAGGCGAAGGCGACAGACACAAAGGACTAGATAGGAGAAGCGTGACCAATTGAACCCCAACTGTTCGTTTTATGTCGTAAAAAGTCGTGTTAAGAGTGTTCAGACCCTTAGGCCGTTTGATATGTAGTCAAAGCTGTACGAAAATGCGGTCATAAGAATCTGGTAATGATAAAAGCGGGAAAAAGAGTATTTAAAAAAAGGGGAGACTATTTCACGATAATAAGGAGTGACGGGAGTGGGGAGACTAAAGCTAAAGAAGGAAAGGAGAGACCTCGGGGGAGCGTTTAAAAAATGGAAATTCTGAGGCAAATAAATTTAATTTAAAAAAACGAATAAACGAAAAAAACGAGAAAAGAAAAAGAGGGAAGGTGACGAAGGGGAAGTAAAGAGAATACGACAGCCTAAGGTTGGGGGCAAAGGGAAAAAAGGTTGAGCACATTTTACGGAGGCTGAGTACAGAGAGGGGGTGGCTGTGGTTCCAAGATTAGTCGGCCTGATCATCCTCTGATTGGTGCATTCACAGTGGGGCGACAAAGGGGAATTTTTTAACCTTTTTCCTTTTTCAATGGAAATACCAATCTGGTATGGATGTAGTGGTGAGTGTTGGCTTAAATGTAGCACTACTTAGATCGCATCTGGAATTGTTATCCATATAGTCTAATAGAAACTACAGATATAACCATTGGAACTCTCTATGAGTGTATACCTCTCAACGTCGCTAAGATAATCTAAGTTTGGCGCAAGGACTCGTCATCGTATTGTAAATATTACAGCCGTGGGGAAAAATCCCCACGCCAACGTGAGAACGGTGTATTGAACTAATCCTATTTAGGCATGTACTCTACCGTACCTTTCTTGACCTCGGGAGGCTAGTGGTAGTTTGCATCTACTAGTTCCGAGGTCTATGACCTAGGTAGGTTTGACTGGTTGAATAACGGAGCACGAAAGGTTGAACTATAATGATACTATTCTACGGTGTATACTTCATTGTACATATTCACTGTTCGGTGCTTTTCATATATTTACAAGGTACAACAATGTACATTGCGGTTGTACATGTATTTTCACTACCGCCACGATTGTGGCGTGAAATGCACACGTAGGCCTGTGATAAGAACCATTTAGTGTATGACACTATAAGTGACCGAGTATAATTTATATGAATCCAATCCCACGCGTAAAAACAAAGAACCAAGCCTTGGACGTCTTGGCCACCGATTCGGCCAAGGTTATTGCCAGCACGAGAGGTAGGAATTGGCGCCGATTTGCCAAGTGAGCCGCCACTGTGTGCCACAGCACAGGGAGCGTGCACGGTGCGATTAGAGGTCTCCATCACCCCCATTATTAGCCTGGATGATCGTATTCGTACTTGTCGGTAATTCGAATCTTGTATTTTGCTAGTGGATACATTTTGTACTCCGTACATATACCTAGGTAGTGTATGGAATGGATATGGAAAAGTGCAATTGGAATATTTCCAACCAATGAAACCCTTGGATGAATTCCATCTCAATGCACAAGTGGAAAATCAACCATGGCAGATGGACATAACCCATTCCCATGGGAACTGTCACCCCCACTAGACCCTCCCTCCACTTGACCTCTTGTGGTACAAAAAGGTCCCATCCACTCCGAGAACCCACCAATAACCCACGGTTCACCACGTTGTATCTCGATTCCCTTTTTTAACTCTGTTGCCTATCACTCGTCATATACCAGCTTCTCCGGGTTTCCATTTTAAGATGTGACGTGGGTGATTTTCTTTTTAATTTCAATCGACTAGCTCACTTCTAATACCCGCTGTGAAAGTACAAGCATTGCGCAGATCGCCTGCCGTGCCATGTTTATTAGCGGGATGTGGGCGCTAACGGTGAATTACTCCTTTAGTCCAAAATCGGATATTAATTCGCATTGCGCGCCTACCGTATGTCCATACTTCTATGATTAGCTACCTATCTACCTAACTATAGATGCATTGGTTATCAAGGTGAGACATGCGTAGCAATTATACATATGTTGTATACCATACAGCCATTTACCGGGGAGTTCGCAACTATTGCTTAGCTAGGCAGGTAGTGCCCGGGCCCTTAATTAAAAGCGCTGCATATCACCATATTGGTTTGTACTGAAATATGGGGCCAAGACCTGAAATGCATGGGGCGCTGGGCGCCGTAAAATGCACGATGTATGATTGACCATTATCTTGTTGCCTCGTGCCAAACTTGATCTGACGTCCTCTAGATCGTCTTACAGCAGCCCTTTCTAATAATAATCGAGTACTCTACGGAGTACGGAGTACATAATGTGAGATGACTAGGCTGACTACATACAAAAATAGTCGCCCGCTTATGCGGCCTGGTGATGTTTTTTCGGTGGTCTTTTAGATGCTCTTTTTAGATGCTCTTTTTAGGTGTATACGAAAGCGATAAAAAAAAACATACTTTGTGCAAAAGACCTTGCTGTGTATAACCTTCAGTGTACATTGTATTATGCTGCCTATCTGTTGAGACTGCCCATGCATATGCAAGATCGAGTACAGCCCTGTACTTCACTTGGCATGCCCAAACACAGTATCATCATGCGCCTCCCTGTGTTCTGTAAGGTATTTTGATAGTGGCTGGTAATGCATGCAATCACACGGTGTTGGTTTACTTTATATTACTTTAACGCATGTGAAAGTAAACAAACAGGGGTTGGTGCGTTTGAGTTTATTACCTCGAGGGACAGAGCGAAGTTAAATGTTCCCGTACTTGGGGTTGAAGGTCATAGCGAGCGTTTGATACATGTCGTCATCTTAAGATCTGCTTCTGCATGCAGCTCTAAGTGGTATAGCAGTAAAAAGAAAATAATAATTCGGGTATCTATGGCTATTCCAATGTAAACACTTATGCACGCTCTTGTAAACACAAACGAAACCAAAGTCCTAGTCCTTGCTTCTTTTAGATAGATCACATGGAGACTGTGCCAAGGGGCAACATCCCACATCATCAGATAAAAGGGAGCTGCGCCGGACAGATCCCTCGCTAGTCTCCGTCATACCACTTTGGACACAGCTCTAATGTGGCCTGCTTCACTTCTCGCCCTTCTCATGCAAAACTTGCCGAATGATGTCGAATGCTCTCATCCAGCGTGATTTAGATAAAAAGCATCGAGGCACTCGCTGGCGTTCAGTTTTGCCCCTCCCATGCACGGGTCACAGTTTTGATATCAATGGCTCAAAGCTAGCTTTGAGCAGAGATCAAGGCCAGAATTGGACCCATTGCACCATTGGCTCTACTTATACCAGCGAGATCTATCTTTCAAATGCGGTCTAGTTTCAATTTCCGTTCGATGCCACAAGGAACCTCGAGATTTCGTCCCGGAAAAGCGACACTTGATCAATAAAAAGAATATGGCTCATCGAACCTCAGGCGCCGCCGCAGCCGCAAACTCGCGGTTCACAGCTGCACCAGTCGTACGCTCGCTTGGGCTAGGCGCAGGCTCAAACAGACGGACCCACCAACGAGGCGGGTCAAACGGCCGGTGGCCATCATGCAGGGGCGGGTAAACATCGTTGAAGAAGTACCAGATATGGCCGACAACAACGCCGAGCATTTCATCCTTCGGCACGATCTTATGCACAATCACACTGAATCCCATCAGCACCCAGGGCAGGTATGGAGCGGTGAAGACCAGAAGCCCCAACAGGCTGAGCCGGGTGTCTGGGTTGCGCCGGGCCCAGATGTAAACCAGGCTGGATGAAAGCGCGCTTCCCAGGAAGGGTATTGAGAGGAAAGGTGAGATGATGAGGAGAGACGTCATGGCGTAGAAGATCAACCATGCGAAGTGGGCCGGGGAGCGGCCGGATGTTTCTTCCAGAAGACGGGAGTAGCGCTGCAGGAAGAAGACATGGAATAATAAGTCGAGATTGAGGGGTCCGAAATAGAGGAATGTCGTGAGGAGTCGCCAGTACTGCGATTTAACGTAGACTGAGCGGAAGCTGTAGAACAGCTGGAATGGGGTCACGATGTGACACTGCACCAAGACTGATGTTGCGACGGTTGCTACAGTCCACCACCGGGTGACGGGTGGCATCTCATAGAACCATTGTTCGAGGGGAAACTGGCCTGGTTGCCCATTGTTCTCCCAGAGAGCGGCCATGATGTGGGGGCTGTTGTAACTTCTAATGGGGACGGGGAATCAGAAAGAAGCGGGAGTCAAGGCGGATGATCAGCACGAGCACTGAGAGCTCTCCAAAGTGCCTCCGGGGTATATTCAACGTATGACGGAGATAAGACCAGGTAGGCCAGTTTATCGTCACGTGTCCAGACACGAGACGCGTGTTTACGTGAGAAATCACGGGGGCTGGGACGCTAAGGCCCGAATAGTTCATATTGACAGCTTGCCCAGCCTTCCCTTCGCAACAAAGGACTGTCCAATTATTAGCAGATAGGATTTTTAATCCCAATCCCTTCGCTTGAATCTCGTGTGCAAGCCTAAATCTCCTCGATACTCGGACACAGTTACCTGCAAGGGACAATCTCGACACAAACGCGGCACTTCGCAGGACGCTGGTTGCTAGGCAATAAACCTCCCAATTGATCGCTTTCCAACACCCCACTACCCAAAAAAAAAACCTACACGCGTTCCTCCTCGACCATAATGCCACCTAAAATGGCCCGGAAGACGGCACCGGGCAGCGCACAAAAAGGCAAAGTACGCAAGACAGCCGCCGGCGGAGATGGAACACCAACCAAAGCACGCAAAACGAAGGGAGGAAAGCAATTAACAGTCGCAAAGACCAACACCAACGTCCAACGTACGTTCCACCTCCCTCCTACCACCACCACCACCACCACCACAATAAGCGCCTGAGTCTACTCTACTTGCGCAATTCCCATTCAACCCCCCATTCTAACAACCCCCTAGCCGGAGACCCAACCCCCACAGGCCGCCGCCGCCGCTACAAGCCCGGCACCGTCGCATTGAAAGAAATCCGCCGCTACCAACGCTCCTACGACCTCCTCATCGCCAAACTACCCTTCGCACGCTTAGTCCGCGAAGTCGCACTCGATCTCCTCCCCGCGGACGTCGGCGCCGAGCTGCGCTGGCAGTCGCATGCCATCCAAGCTCTGCAAGAAGCCGCTGAGGCCTTCCTTGTTCATCTATTCGAGGATACGAATCTTTGCGCGCTGCACGCGAAGCGCGTTACTATTATGCAGAAGGATATCCAGCTTGCGCGGAGAATTCGCGGTGTTTGGGCTGGGCTTGGTTGAGCTGTTTTGTTATTGAGTGTTTCGATTTTTGCGGCTTTAATATTAATTTCGCGGTGTTAGGGTGGTCTCTTCTTCATCTGTGGGTGGGTGAGGAGAGATGCCTCGGCGGACATTGCTGGCGTATTGTGGGTATGGAGTTGACTTCGGCGGTGCTGTTGTCCTTGGGTTTTCTTTTCGATGTTTCATCCAGCGGAAGCTGGCGGAGCTTGTGTCTGTGGACTGCAGGCTGGTTTATACCATAGTGTTTGTACATTACGCATGGATGTCGGGTGTTCATGTTCTTTTCTTATAGGGAGCGAAGCAATTCATGATCTTCCCAGGGTGGTGTGATAGACACGCCCTGAGCTGAATTCTATCAGTTTTTAAGTCGACGATTCCTACGTGTCGCTGGGTAAACTTCTGTGCTCAGGGCATCGAAAAGGTATTTCTTATTCGCCAATAACATCATTCACTGGCTCGCATCCTTAAAATATCAAACGCCTTCCCTGGTAGCCATCAAATGGTATCGTAAACGAGCGCCTCCCTAAGAACAGTTCTGAAACAAACGCCAAAGGGAAAGACGTGAAAAACAAAAAAAAAAAAAACAAAAAGGTATATCATGTTTATAGCAATAGACAAAAAGCCAATCAGGCCGAACGTCTCAGACGGGCCGGAAGACCCGATACCAAGCGTTGACCTTCCTCGCGGACACTTTGCGCTTCCTCGCCCTTGCCCTGTCGCTCGAGAGTCTCAGCCAGCATGTCATCAGTGACACTCGCCCACATACGGTCATTAGCTCGTTTAGCCATTGCGCGGCCGGCTCGAGCGCTTTTCTCGGCTTGCTCGCCTACCACGCCGCGGAAGTATTTCCAGCTCATGAATGTTAGGGTCATGCAAGTGATTTGGCTGTTGCTGATTGCGGTAGCGGACTGCAGGGCTTGCTGGAGGTACTGTTTTGTTTGAATGGTTGACTCGGAGTGAACGGTTGCGCAGACTAGGTAGTAGGCAGCTTGTATGTACTTGTTTGGACTGCTTTGGCAGAATGGTTCGAGGGTTGCTAGAACGGTGCTGAGCAGTGAGTGTGACGGGTGATTTGGATCACGGAGGATAAGGACTGTGTTGAGACCGGCGAGAATGCGCGTATCGCGACAGGGGTCATTGCGTCCTGTCTTGCTGGTGACGGGGTCTAGTGACAGAATCGGTGATTGGAATATGTCCAGCGCGGCCTTGAGATCGCCAGTTGCTTGGGCAATGGTGCCGGCGGCATATTCCATCAGACATTCGATGGTGTCCGGGAGGTTGGAACCAAGCTCTTGGAAGACTTGTCGAAGGTCATTGAGGGTCTGGCTGGCAAGATCCCAATCGGTTCGACCGCAGGCTAGGAAGACTCGTTGGAGGAGAAGGTTGCAGTAAAGGGACTGACGCCACTGAACCCGACGGTTGGCATTGACCATGGATTCTGAAATTTCTTGGGGGGCCTTGAAATTGCCTTGAACCATTCGAATCCCTTCCTCGAGATATTTCTCTGCTTTTCGGCCGTCATACGAGTTCTTGGCACTGAGCGTGATCGAGCTTAAGAAATAGCAAAGCGCATAAAGATCGTGCTGAGGAAGCCAGTTGAAACTTAGTAGCAATGTCCCATTATGAACCTGCAAGATGTCACCTGTGTCGATGGATGACGGCCCGGCAGATTTACCGTTGAGAGGGACCGAAAAGGATCCATCGGGACGCCAGTTGCTGTCGCTCAATGTTTCGTCCATCAAAGCCTGCATGACCTTCAGCTTCTGTCCAGATTGGTTGACGTCGTACTCTAGAAGACTGCAGCAGATATCGACCATTTGAATCAAGGTTGTCAGTTGGGGTATGTGGCGAAGTTCATCGTTCAGTTGATGACTTCGCGCGGCGGCCACGGCGCGCTGTGCCTGCTCGATAGAATCGGAATTTGTCGCTTGCTGCAAGTGTGCAAGTGATTCAATGACAGCCGCCATTGCTGAAACAGCCTTGTCCCCGTTGCGGCTAGCCATGGCCGTGATTTTGTGAAGATGCTGTAACGCTTGTACAGAGTCTTGGTGTGACGGAGATGACAACGAGAGTGATACTCGAAGGAAACGAAACGCGTACTCCCATGCGGCATGACGGTACCTATAGCTATTAGCATCCCGTGGTCAAAGAGAGTGGAATGGCACATACGCTTCCACGTCCTGAATCATCCCATCGACCGCTTTCAAAGAAGCTTTGGGGTTGCTCTTGTGGAGCATTCGTGCCAAGAGGTGCTGCATGCTGTATTTCAAGTCAAGCATACGGTTCTATAACAGTCAGATCAAAACAAATTCGCTATCAAGTTTCGGTTGACTAACTCGTTCACAAAGATCGATCTGCGTCAAGTTAGCGGCTATTTCTGGAAAAGATGAGGGGAACAAATACACACCCCTTTACTCAATGCTGTTTCCGCTTCGATATCATTATCTGTTTCCTCGAACAATGTACGCGCATAGCGAAGTCTAACAAGAGCTTCTTTGCGAGGTTGCAATCGCCAGTTCTATCATATCATTTGTTTAGCATGGGCGCAAATTTTTCTCCAATAGAGCAGTTCACCAACCTTCAAGACAGCCTCCAAACAGCCTAATCCGGTAGCAACCAGCTTGTAATATTCCTCGACATCCGTCTCACGAGCGGTCAATGAGGTCGTTGTTCCACGCGCATGAGCAGCATTTAAATATTCATCGGCCAGGGACAACAACAGAACTTGATAATCGACTGGGGGCTTTGTAGATTTCGCAGGTGTGGGCTTCCCATGTTTTTCGACATTTGGATGACTCGGCTGTCTCTTCTTTTCAATATGCTGTGGTTGAAGTTGCTTCTTCGGAGTTTGGGTTTGAATTTTTGCCTGAACGACTGGAGAAGGAGCTGGAATCATGACTTGCGGAGTAGCATGTGTCACCGGCGATGGAGCAGGCTGGGGTCGTTTCGGCGTTGCAATAGGCGTAGGAGCTTTTTTCTGGGGCTCTACTTTGGGGGAGATCTTTGCTGGCGTGGGTTCGACTTTAATGATAGGGTGTGCTTGCGGTGTATGGATATTGGTTTTTCCCTGCTTGGTTTGGGTGTTTGGTTTGGGAGTAATCGGAGACGGGACAGGAGCAACATGAACAGGCATGACTGGCGGAGGAGGTGGCAAAGCAGCCGGTGGTATTTGGGAAGGACTAGCACTCGGGACGAAAGGCGGTTCGCCATACTGAGGAGAGAGTTGGGTGTATCGAGATCGCGGAGCAGTAGGCAGAGGTTGTTGTACAAACAATTGAGCCGGATTGACAAACTGATGTTGAAGCTCTTCTTGTTGGATTTGAGGCGGAGGCGGAGGTGGGGGAGGAGGCGGCTGAGGTGGAGGGGGGGATTGTAGTTGAGGGAGAAGTTGTGGTCCCGGCTGTTGTTGCCCTGGCTGTGGCCGTGGTTGGAGGGCCTGTGGTGGTAAATGGAGCGGCTGCTGCGGGGGAGTTTGTGGCGGAGGACGCGTTTGCTGCTGCCGCTGTTGTTGCTGTTGTTGTTGCTGTGGCTGTGGAGTATATGTCGATGGGTATGAATATCCTGTCATGGTCGAAGGATACATTGCTGGCTTGCCATAGCTATCGTATGGGGGCGGAGGAGCGGCATTATTGTACAGTATCTGCGGGGGGATTTGCCCGTGTTGATACTGCGGCGGCGGTAGATAATGCGGGTATTGGCCGGGACCAGGTGGTGGGAAGCTCATCGCCCCGAGATACAGACGATACTCGTATAAATCGAGTATGAAGTCGAATGCGCGAGATGGTGAGCGTGGATCTTCGTGTCGGTCCGGAGAAACCCCAGGGCGGTCAGCTGATAAGGGATGTTGCGATTACGCGACTCTTCTCCATCGAGGTACCTGTATACTTCCTGTTATACTTCCTGTCTAGGTTAGTTAGTTAACTAGTTACATAGCTACATCTCCAGGGTTATGGAAGAGTCGTCTTTGACGGTTTACAATTTTGTTTTGGGCTGTGTTGTGGGCCAATGAAGCACTTGGATAAGACAAAGAAAAATATATACAAAGGACTCTAACAAAGGATCTTACAAAATATTTCAAATCAAGAGCCACCAAGATTGCATTCACTTCTGGTCTGAATGATTGAATTATTTGATAATATGCCTAGATACCTGATCCTAACAAAAGACAAATCTAACGCGCTGAAACGACACTCACTATACAAATATATACTGACAAAATTCGTAAACAAGAGAAGAAAGAACCCCAAATTTGGCCCACCAACTCCTTATGATCTTGCCAAAGCCCCCAAGGCCTCTCTCGCAGCTGAACAAATCCGTTAAACCATGTTGATATATGTGTAAAGTTGGTTGATGGGTGAGTTACCTATCCCAGAATCGATAATTTCCTGTTCTATACTTGGCGCGAATGAGAGCGCTGGATGTTCGCGCACTGTCCAAGGACACAGCTCGTTACAGTTTTCAACACTGACAGAAGGTTCGGCTGGATGAATTCTTTGTGCCCCCCAAGCCGGATCAGGGGTTGGACCCGTGCCTCCAAGGCTTCTTTGGGTCCAGAATGAATATGTGGCTCTGCCGGATTTTTCATAGTGGAATGGTGATTTTCGTGGACATGTCAACGTTGTGTCACAAGCACTGCAGACTGATATACGCTTGCAAGATGAGCAGAAAGAGTCGAAGAGGCGACATATAGTGGTTTGGTGGACGCTTGAGAGCCACAGGTCGACGGATCGATGTGCACACCCAAAGCGTGGTGTCATATAATCTTCCTTGCCAACTTGGCCCGACTCCGTGGTGAGTTCGTATTCCGTGCGAACAACCAACTGGTTGTCGGCATTGATTTCTGGGAATAGAGATGTCTTCAGTTCGGTTGGGCCATACTGCTCGGTGCATGTATGCCAGCAGTACCGGTCCTCAACGGCGTCCCCGAAGTTTAATTTCAGTGGTTGCAGTGCCACCTGCCGCACTCGAGCATGGTCCGCGAGATCGAGTTTGTCGCGGAAAGTTAATTTCTTGCATGGGCACAGATCGACAACCCCTGCTAACTCTCCAACATTGCATGTTCGATTCTCTGGTTTCCGCCTCAGCTCTCGGGATGAGAATGCGGCTCTAGGGTGGAGTTTCAAACACTTGGAGCATAGTTTCCAGCGGGAGTTTTCCAACAAGTTGAGGAATGACCACCGGGGAGTGACAAAGTTGTGTCCATTACGGTAATGGTGGAATAGCGGGGCAAAGTCACGAGTGAATCGGAGGGATTTCGAGAGCAGAATCTCTCCAGAGATTGCGAACATGCGCTTGTTGGTCAGCGCAAGCGCAGCCTCCGGCAGCACTGTCAGATGGGATATGATCTCTAACAACAGCTCGGTGGGTAATTCCATTAGGTGGCAACGGCCGAGGCCATCCTCCTGTTGCTTCTTCGCTCGTTTCGGGGACCAGGCTCTCATTTTGATCATAGTCTTAAACTTCTCTGTGGCACGGTGTAGACGATCGGACATGTCGGACGAGGACTTTCTTATTAAAGTCATGGGTGCTTGGATCTCAGGTCGTTCAAAGATGTTTGATGACCAGGCCTCATGAGAGATTTGTGAATCAACAATATGTATAGTGGCGCTTCGACTGTTACTATCATGTTGTAGTAGAGATCAAACGCATCGTGTGATGAACAGTATTGCATCACCTTCAAAGGAAAAAGAGCGAAGGTATGGATCCTTTGACCTTGAAATAGTCTGCTGGAAGATAAAGGTTCCCGGAAACGGACCATGGGACTGGGTCACAAAAAGATGGGTGTTAATGTTATCAGCATTACATACATTACATATAAAGAAGAAGAGGTACTGATCATTGGCTCCGTCCGTTCTTTGTCTGATGATCCATATGCAGAACACCGGATATTTCAACATTTTAACCCTACATTTATCTTGGTCAATTTTAAGAAGGACATTGCTATTGTCGGAAGACATGGGGATTTCTCCCTGCCCTTTCACGCCGGAAGTGAGTTTAGGGCTTCCGCATGCGGAAATCAGATTGCCGCATTTGGCATCATATCATCATCACTTCATATTCGGTGGAATGCCCCCGACTTTTTCCAACTGCACTAGATAAGGTGTGCTTCCTGCATCAAATCTGAGCTCAGGCCCTGCATGCGCTATGACATCGTCAACTGACCTCTGGCGTATGACAAAAACGCCCGCATGTTATCAGGTGTGCCCGTGCAACCCGGGCTGGAGCCCCTCATGTTGATGACTAAGCCAACCTTAAAGCCCTGGAGGCTCTGATCACCTGATATGCAATGCATAACTATGTGAATCACGTGCAGGTGGGATAAAATAGTCTTAGTCAGACTGAACCATGGACAGAGGATCGGGGGGCCTGGAAAAGCTAAACATAACTTTTTTTTTTGCCGAGGTCTGTTTCTGATATCGAGATTGTTATCTTGGATCCTTGGATCCAATATTTTGCATTTTTGCATTTTGCATTTTCAAGCCTGGTGTTTTTTTCTTCTTTTCTTGCATTGCATATAAGAGTTGAACGACCTTCATTGGGATATCGATTTGTCCATTTACTCTATTTCAGCATTCTTTAGTGTTTAGATACCCCTCATGCTCGACATCATCTCAACGCTTCTGAATTCAATCCCCCTATCGGTCCTCTTATCTGGGTTGATTGCCATGGGTTTGATTTCATGGTTTCGTCCCAAGGGTCGCATAGCTTTCTATCACGCCAAGGACAATAAGTTGACATTGACCAAAGTTCCCGGCGCCACAGGCGCTAAAGAACAAACCACGTTCGTGGATATCTGTCGGTCTGCAACACCAGAATCATGCAACTTAAACCCTTTCTTGTTCAACGGGCACCTACAGACATGCTGGACTACTCTGAAATACGACAATGTTCCTGTTTACTACAAACGTAAAATGTTCGAGTCGGAAACCCCCGCATTCACGGGTCACTATGCTATGGATTTCGTGGTCGCACCGTACGAGATTCCCCAAGACCCGGAGCTTATTGATCAGGCGAGAAAGTATACCCAAAAGTCTGGTATGCCGCCGCGCACATCGTTCTTCTCTCAGGATGAATTTGCTGCGTTGCCCTCCGATGACACTAAGCCTATGCTTGTGCTTCTTCACGGTCTGAGTGGTGGCTCCCATGAAGTATACCTGCGGGAAGTCCTAGCACCGCTTGTCAAAGATGGCGCATGGGAAGCATGTGTTGTCAACTCGAGAGGATGTGCGGAGACAAACATCAGTACCGGTGTTCTCTACAATGCCCGAGCTACCTGGGATGTTCGCCAGTCTGTGAAGTGGCTCAGGAAGCAGTTCCCCAATCGTCCCCTGTTCGGAATTGGCTTCTCACTCGGTGCCAACATCCTCACTAATGTATGTCCGCCCGCAAAGCTGGATGTTTATATCCCCCACTGACAAACTATGTAGTATCTGGGAGAGGAAGGTGACGCCTGTCAATTGAAGGCAGCCGTGATTTGTGCGAGCCCGTGGAACTTGGATATTGGTTCTCTGATGTTGCAAAGCACCTGGATTGGCAAGGAGGTGTACAGCAGAACCATGGGGACAAGTATGAAGAAGCTCTTTGAGGCGTGAGTATCTGTCTGTTGGGCTGATGTGAAAAGTTAACTAACCACATGGAAAACAGACATGTTGACCAAGTGTCCACAAACCCTCGCATTGATGTTGATGCGATAAGAAAGATTACCTACCTCCATGAGTTCGACCGGTATGTAGAATTCCTTCTGCCTGTCAAAAAGAGTACCATTCTAACATGCAACAGAGCTCTACAATGCCCGACCTGGGGCTACCCTACCGAGGGAGCGTATTACCGTGATGCTACTTCCACCGATTCCATGCTCGCTATCAGGATTCCTTTCCTTTGCGTTCAAGCAGAGGATGATCCCGTAAGTTATGAAAACTTTCCATGTTAACCGTGAACATATCGCTGACTTTGCTAGATTGCTTGCCGAGAGGCTCTGCCCTACCAGGAAATGACTCAAACACCATATGGAGTCATGTTGACTACATCGTGGGGTGGCCATCTTGGCTGGTTCGAGCTCGGAGGATCCAGGTGGTTTGTCAAGCCGGTATGTATTCCCTAATTAAACATTGGCATTAAAGTACTAACCCTTCCCTCCAGGTGGCAAACTTCTTGAACAAAATGGCAAGGGAAATCGACACTAATATCCCTGGTGTTGTCGAACACCCTGAAAGACTCCCTGGAAACATTGCCAGCCACCCTGGTGCCAACAAAGAGCCCGATCTGGCACCTAAGCCTGAATTCGTCTCGATGCGCCGCAAGCTCGCACTACCTTTGGGGCTGTAACCTGCCCCTCAAATATTCCGCCCTCCCAACCAACTGCTACAACCATCATGTTCGAAAGCGAGGTCATTTATGGTTTACAATGGGTGAACCATTTTCGGGGTTTTTTTCGGGTTATTTTTGCATAAATGATGTTTCTGTTCCGATAGACATAGATTGATAAACCGGTGAAAACGCCGAACCCCGACATCTAAATACATAATCAAAGTATAGACACAAATCTTCAGACTTTTTTTTCAAGCAAATGCAACGGTCTTCTTCTTTGATCGCCCGGGCTTCGAGATACTATCCTTGATACTCGTGGGCTCCGCGGCCTTGTCACCACCCTTGCCCTTCTTCTTTTGACGGATGGAATCCTTGACGTCGTCGAACTTGTTCTTCCTTTCCTTCATGCGGGCCTCGGCCTCGGCCCTCTTTGCCTCGCGGATCTCTTCTAATTGACGTGCCTTCATCATCTTGGACTCGATCTGGCCCTCCTTCTCGGCGTTCACAATGGCGAGAATTGTCATCATGCCCTCCTGTAGGTGATCGTATTAGTACCAGACTTCCATAAAGTGCAATCAATATAACAGAACATGAGAGGTAAAACGTACCGCATCATCGACAAAAGTCTTGCCCTTCTTCTTGCCCTTGGGCTTGATCACTCCGACAGGTGTGATTTGGTTCAACTCGGGCAGATCCAGCTCCTTCTCGGTGTATACTCTCTTCTTCTTTTTCTTCAAGTTCTCGTTGGCAGTCCGGGGCTTGGTCTTCTGTTCCTTGGGCGGGGGACGCTTGGGACCATCTTTCTTGGCCGATTTGCTGACGCGCGAGGCAGAAGACAGGGCGGAAGGCTTGCCTCCCTTTGCGCCTCCTTTGGCGCCTCCCTTTGCACCTCCAACGTTAGGAGCCATTTCGTAGTCGAGGAATTGAACGGTTGATTAAGGTTGAGATGAGGCGGACGGAGAGAGAAAAGCAAAGATTGATAGGGTGACGAGAAATGAGTTGTAATGACTTCAACAACCCAATATGAATCGAATAACCCTGCAACAGAATCAGAGATATCGAAAAAGATTCGACGGGAAAAAAAACAAGAGTAGAGAAACGTCGCGCAAGACGGTCCGATAATCCCCAAATTCGCAAAGATTTTTTTTGAAAAGGCAGGCGGTGAGCCAAGTCCATTCCACCACCAACCTCAGATCGAAACCTCCACCTTCATAGCTCAGGAACCCACGTTCAATTCCCTCCCCGTCTTCCTGCACCCAGTGATTGAACCGCACTGGATTGAGTGGGCACTCAACTCTCCGACAAAATGACTATCAACCCTACCTACCTGGCGCAGCGCACGCGCTCCTGTACGTCCCTTCCACGCCCGATGCGTTCCGCCGTCCACCCGGCGGGATCGTCAATGGAGTCTACCCTACCCGCGAAAAGGTGCTAATATACCTGTTTGTTTTCTAGCTGTCAACTGGGGCGATGCGAAATACCGAGTCTTGAAGTCGTACCGTGAATGGCTCCGCGCGGTCAGTTTACCCCGAGATCACAGGCCGATACACCTTCTCCCTTGATATATATTCTTTTCCTCCGTTCCAGGCGGATATCGCAGGAACGGATTGATTAGAGGCTCTTTTTTGTCTGGCTTAAAAGGCTACAATTTGACCCCGCAACGGACTCAACTAACGTGATATCACCAAATACAGTCCCCGGAGATCCAGACCATGTACTCCCTGGGCATGCCCGTATCCGCCATCCGCACCAAGATCCGCCAGGAGTTCGAGAAGCACCGCTACGTCAGCCAATTGCCCGTCGTGGATGTGCTTTTGTACCAGAGCCACGCCGAGTTCCAGGTTAGTCCAGTCCACCTTTTCTGCCTAGGATATATGACATGTCTCTTTCGACGTGCGGATCTTTCAAGAAGACCATCGCGAGAAGCAACTGCTACTTCGTCTTTGTCTCTATTGGATTACCCATTGTCGCAGCCACCCCACAATTCCAGAATCAAATACTGACATCATTTGCAGGAAACCCTTAACTACTGGAAGCAGCTTTCTCATGTTATGAAGTACTTCCGCCCAGAAGAAGACCCTGGCGCGCGGCTACCCCGCAACTTCGTCTCTGGTTTCCTCGAGGGTCGCAATTAAAACTCTCTTTCTGCTCCTTTCTCTCTTATTTCCTATCCTCTTCATCTCGTTTCTGGTCCGCGATGTGACAGTTCAAAGAACTGCGCCATCAATAGACATGATGTGTATATATTGTCTGAATAAGCCATTCCATTATCTTATCTCGTTCTCTAGTTTCTGCATATGCCTAACTTCGAGACTTGATGCTGAACCTATCCTATGGCAGCACAATCTTCCTAGCAATATTAGTTTCGTAGAACATATCACACGAATAACTCTATCATCATCAAGTATTTCTTATAAATATATATACCAAGAAACCAAAAAGCACTTCTCATGCCCAAGATAGAAAATGTACTTTTCCCTCTACCCAGAAACGCCAATTAAATAATACATATGCAAATCAACAACTCTCATGCCTCCATCCGGTTCCCACTCTCCGCATTGAACTGGTCACGCGAAGCAGTGAACTTCTCCGTTACAACATCGCACAGATCCATCAAATCATCGAAACCCTTCTCCAGAGCCTCGAGAGCAGTAGTAGTATCTAAAGCCATGCGTTAGTAACCATTCCACATTCAACATTCTTCCAATATGCAAGGCAAGAAAGCAGCGAAAGTAAAGTAACAGGAACATACCGTTAGTCTGGATACGGACGTTCATCTTCGGATCCGAGGGGTGGGGGATGGTGTAACCGCAGAATTCAACGGCAGGGCTATTTAATAGTTAGTTATGATGTTCTTGTTCTTCCCCAGACTAGATCGAGGGGTTCAATGCCTGGGAGAAAACATCCGGTACAAAATACCGAATCTAGTCCTCGCAAGAACGGTATATACTCACTTCTTCATAATTGCGTACCGCAGCGCATTGCCCATGGTGTGGCCTTCGCCTTCGAACTGGAATGAAGCGGCGGTTTCGGTGGCGCCGGGGAGCTGTGGGGAATAATGATATTAGCTTGATTTCTTTCTTTTTATATTTAGGTATATCCAGAGAGTAATCGTAGCATCAATTCGGATATCCGTAGAGCAGATACGTACCACGACAATCTGTCTCTCCTCGAGGATGGGGTCGTTGGACTGGGGCAGCTCGGTGGGTTGCTCTGCGTCGACCATGGACTGGTCCAGGTCTTGGGAGTGGACGGATTCAGGCATTGTGTTTTTGGTGAGGGGTGTGAGGTATGTAGGTTGAGCTAACGAGTTCGACGGTTTGTCGAGGGCTGTTCGAGTGGATGCGGGAGTTGGGGGTGGTAGTTGGTGGTTGGCCGGGTTTTAATTTGCAAGACAGGAGGTTAATGTCTTTGCTGTCGTTTGGCTTTGTGGTTCAGTTGGAGTTTTAGGTTAAGAAATTTGCGCGATCTGGATCTCCAAGTCGAAGATTATCGCGAAGAAAAAAAGGTGGGTTATCGATAGTCGGTTCTTACCGCCTACTGTTTCTGGCATCTATAAAATTGTATTGTTGAGATGTTATCTTTTGTGAAGATAAAGGGTGTGATATTTCTTTTTAGAAGCTTGTAAATATTAGATTATAAATGTTAGATTTGTATAGAATGTTATTTTTGTATTCTTATTTGTTGAAAAGGTCCCCCAACCTATGTTCGCACAATATAGTGGATCATACAGCCTATGCCTGTCAACTACTCCGTATATATTGTTCATTTACTGACTAACTAGTTAGTTCCCCCACTACTATATACATAATTATGTATATAATAATTTTGGGAGCCAGGTGAAAGTATAGTGCCTCTTCACATGCAAGTGTATCACTCCTGATGCGGGAGATTGAAAGATCTATTCCTACTCCGTCCCCACCTGCAGTACCTACATATGTACCTGTATGTACTGGATTTTAGGCCGCGGCTGTGACTTGCCCAATTGGGGTGCCGCCGCTTTATGAGGGCGCTCAGGGCATGCTCAGCAGCCCAGGGAGTACTCAGACTGGGCTTAGTGAACGCACATGAAAGTTATCTGCCAACATGGCCTCCGAAAAATTAAGTGTATTAGAAGAACAAAATATTGCTGACGAAGCATCCATCCTTCAAATCAGTAAGCTGTTAATGAACTAACCATTTCTCAACTAATTCTAAAACACGTAATACTAACGATATGTAGATTCAGTACTCATTCCACATACAAGTACTAACACCATCGAAAACCAACATTAAATTGACGCATACGAGTGCTGCCACTCAGCCAAGGCCTTCGCGTACACTTCATCAATGTCCTCGTTCCAAATCCACTTCATGCGGTCTTCCAATAAGGCTTTCGCAACAGGAAGGCCATCATCATAACTAAGCCCAGCCACTCCATCGATCTTCATCTCATATATGTCCCCTGCTTCGCGGGATGTCATCTGAACTCTCTCCGAGCGAGGATATCGAATAGAGTGATAAAGACGAAGGCAATTCTCGATAGTACAGCGGCGTGATGTGCTCTGAGGACGGAAATATTCTTGGAGAGCTCGTCCGATTATATACCCATCCTCGAGGGCCTGGCCAGCCCCGGCTCCTAAATTGCAATTTAATCAGCAGTCTGTCGTATGTTGACTTAATTGAAGCAGACCCTTCAATTCAAAGAGGCTTTGGCTTACCTTGGTGGGGACACATTGCATGGGCTGCATCGCCGAGCAGAGCAACCTTTCCTCCGGAGAAGATCCATTCCGGGCTCGTCTTTCGGTCAAAAAGAATCCATTTCATTGGATTGGTATCCATGTTCTCGATGACTGTCTGGACTGCTGGAGCGAAATCTTTGAATTCCTCTTCCACGGCTGCTTTCTCACTTGCGAGTGTCCAGCTTTCTTTCGTATCCCCGACCTTTTCCCATGGAGTAGTCACAAACCCAACTACATTGAGGATTTTGTTGTTGCTGATAGGGAACGTAAGTAAGTGCTTTCCAGGAGCCATGAAGATTGCAGCAAAAGTCGGAAGTGTCCATGAATCCTTGATCTTGTCCATGTCACAAAGACCTCTATAGACTACCATTTCGCCATACTGAGCGCTGTCATTCTATCAGAGTGGTTAATAAATATGTTGAACACTTAGGATATGAGAGATACATACCACATACTGCGAGCGCACAGCCGAGTGGATGCCATCTGCGCCGATTACTAGGTCTGCGGTCGTTATTGTTCCGTCTATGAATGTGATTGACATTTTGTCTCCATGATCCTATATCTTTATGATCAGCAATTGAACCAAACCGATAATTAACCATAGCATATGAATAGGAATAGGGTTATTAACAGTACCTCGAGCGTCTGGCAATGCTTGTTCGTATGCAAAGTCGCCGCCCCTCGACTTTCAACAGCCCGAACGAGGATCTCTAGGAATTCCGCGCGATGCATCGGTAACTGCGCCGTATTACCTTCTGTAGGTGTCCTGACCGTATGAACCTCGGCACCGGTGTCATAACGACGAAAAGAAAGCCAGATGCCCTGTCGGTCACCTGCGATCTTCAGGGCCTCTTCCAAGAGACCCAGCTTTTTCACAAGTTCAGCAGCATTCGGCCCTATTCCCACTCCGGCACCAATCTCCCCATATTCAGGGGCCTGTTCATAGATATCGATTTGAATGTCATTGAGTCCACAGTGGTGCTCAATGGACAAAGCTGCGAATAAGCCCCCAATGCCGCCACCGATGATAGCGATGCGAACCATGTTGAGATACGCTGGAAGTACTATGAGGAACTGTGCGATGAGAAACTTTGCAATGAGGCCGTTCAAATAGTCAGTCCATGGAGTCGAAGCATTTTTAGGGCTAAACAAGACGTGCGCTTATCTCCCCGGCGCAGCCCCTTGGTTTTTCTTAACACCCCGGTCCTCGTAAAGAGCGCGGAATATTTCCGTAATAATATTGCACAGCTTTGTGAATAACGGAGATGTGAATGAGAAATTGAATTCAATTCTGGATATGGACTAGAAACGCATGGAATATACGAAAAAGAATCTGGCACGTTGCTCAGTTAATCCGGATAGCCGCTAGGAAGTCAAATACTAACTTGGACGAAAGCGCGATTTTTATTTTTATTTTCCCATTCAGAATTAATTTACACAAAATCTATAGGAAGCCATCAAATGTAGCATCTTCGGTAAACGTCCACATGGACTCGGACAAGCCCCGAGAGTCGAAATCCCCTAGCTGTGTCTCTAAGTTGTCCGTGAGTTCCTGCGTAAAGTCAAACAATGCGTGAAAATCAGAGGACATATTTGAGGTTCCTGTAGCTTCTGTTGGTTGCGTTTCCATTGCTTGCGTGTGGAATACACATTCGGGGAGAACGGAATTCTCCGACTTTCTTTCCCGGGGGCCCAGTTGTTGATACATGTACCCGATGAGTTGCTGGAGAAAGGAATGTGCCCGTTGTGCGAAAGAGTGATTTCTCGACATTGACTTAATCATGTGCAGTGCCTTGTCCATTTTCTCGAGGATAGGTGGGTCACGGGTGTAGAACGGATTTGCTATATATGAGACCAAAGCTGTCGCGGCATTGAATACTGTGGAAACTACTTAGAACCTAGCGAGTATCATCGTGGTTGGCGGAGTCAACGTACAGTAGTAGACATTGAACCGGTCAAGGCCCATTGTCTCCTTTGTTTGCTCGTGTCTTAGAGCGACGATGTCAATGGAATCCATGGCGGTATTCGCGCAGATCCTCTGACTCGAACGTATAATATGATTGACCGTGGACTCCTCAATTGGTCCAGGCCCGTCTCTCTCATGTAAACTCACCTTCAGTGACTGTCGATGAATCAAGATGCAAACCATATTACCACGTAGGGCAAGAATCCATGTGGGCTCTTTGGGATCCTGGAGATTGAGAATGAGATGTGCTGGGCGCTCTCGGAGCCATGCCTGGTAGTCTTCATCAAGGGCCATCACCAACTCCGCCGTCACTCTGCGATCAAGCCTGCACTCTGATACGCGGACTAAAGCCTTCTCCACTATACGATACAACTTGATGTTCTGAATGAAAAAGATAAGAATGATGGCTGCCTGGGTGTCGGATAGAGCACCCTGTCTGCCTGGATACAGACATCATCGAGATCTTCAGGCATGCAGACGGAGAATTCGGAGGATTTTGTAGCTGGCGGACGCTCGTATACCATACTCCAATGCATATCAAGCATGTAGGCAGAGTACCAAACTCTCCGTTTTGTTTCACGCAACGGGGGCGCGTCTGACTGAGGCGGTTCTTGATGTAGACGCAAACCATGAGCGATTCGAATAGCCAAATCAAGGACATTCCAGCATTCATCGCCGTATGTGGTCCCTTGGAGATATCTAGCGCCCAGAAGGAGTGCTTGGACATGTTCCAGGGTCCAATCGCGCAACATGTTAGGCTGCAGAAGCGTCATCGCAATATCGTAGTGTTTTCGTGCTGTGGGAGCGTTCTCATCAACATCAAGCAGCCAGTGGGAAGTACAAAGTGCAAGGATCATATTCAGGAGGATAAATGAGGACCGATGCTGATATTTCTCTTCCGCTGAGCAACGTAATGCATACTTGACCGCTATTCCATTGAATGCTGTGTGCAGACTCTTTTGCAGACCTTTCGAGGTCCGCATCTTCAAATATAACAGTAGGAGACTTGCCTCCGAGTTCGAAAATAACATTCTTTAGGTTGGAATTTGCAGATGCTTGTTGGATGAGACGTCCAGTCCGGCCTGATCCAGTGAAGGTGATCAATCTGACATCCATATGATGCGCAAGCGTTGTGCCTGAGATGTTGCCGTGGCCGGAGAGGACATTGATTACCCCCGGAGGAAAACCAGCAGTCTGGATAAGACTGGCAAGTTTTGCCGACTATGATATCGAATTATTATTAGATAGTTCGCGAACGAGATAGAACTGGACTTATCGTTAGAGGCGCCTTCTCACTGCTCTTTATGACCACGGTATTACCCGCCGCAATCGCCGGTGCAATTCCACGGAATGATAACACCGACCACGCCAAATGGCTGCCTGACGGTCATGTTGACATACCCCGGAGTGTTGAGACTCGTCTGACCCTGGACATTCCAGCCGGATGTTGCAAAATATTGAAGCTTCTTTGCTGCGGCCTTTGCATCCCAGTATCCAGAAACGGGTCGGCCCATTGAGACAGCTTCCAGATAAGCCAGATCCTGATCGGATTCCAAAATCAGATCGGCGAGCTTCAACATGTACGCTCCTCTGTCATGAGGCGAAAGCTTAGACCATGCTGGAAAGGCCGCCTTGGCCGCTGCAACTGCGTCATTTGTGTCTTGCACAGAGGCCTCCGGGACTACAAATGTTGTTAATATCTCCATTTTGGATTCCAGAGGCACCTGCGATGCTGCTTACCCAGAGCGATTGTCTCGAGAGTTGTTGGTGATTTCAGTGGAAATGTCTCTGAATTCGACGCAGCGCGAAACTGAAGCAAGAATTTAGATATAAAGCCCAACATAAGTTCCAGACACACTAACCTCTCCATTGATGAACAGGCGGGCTTCATATTCTCTTGGCGATATGGAGGCCATTTCTAGTAACGTCTGCTTATATGACAAGACACTTTTTAATCGAACAGATATGCGGAAATGATTGAAGAAAAGAAATACTGGGCTCTTATATCTCCCCGGCTGGGGTTAGGGGTGTTAAGTCCGGATCCATTCCGCCTCTTATCTCCCCGGTGAACTTACGGTTTTAGGGGTTTAGATTGAATTACGGGGAATTAAGGTGGTCTCGGCGATATTAGCACGCTTGTACTCAGAAACACAGGCCGCCTTCGCCTGGCTCGAGAGAGATAATTGGTATTAATATAATTCAAATATAATATATAGTCTCAGGATTTACGCATTCAACAAACAAATAACATACTCCCTAACCAGCCCCCCTCAAAATGTCGCTGAACTGTCAAGCCGTTGTATCTTACCCGCCTGAGAACAATAGATCCTGGAATGCTAAGCTCGAGGATGTTTCTATTCGAGATATCAAACCAGACGAATGCCTGGTGGAGGTTGTAGCTAGTGGAATCTGCCATACAGATCTCGGAATCGCATCGCGACCGGAATCGATTTTCCCCAGAGTCATGGGCCATGAAAGTAGGTAGATCTCCATCCATACCTCTGAAAGGAAATATCAACCTGACCGACCTACCTCCAAAGGTGCGGGGTACTTGAGAAAAATCGGCTCAGATGTGCCCAGATCGCCAATGAACCTGAAGGAAGGGGATCCTGTTCTCCTATCCATCGCGTTTTGCGGTGCTTGTCCAAGTTGTCAGGCTGGGCACCCCTCTTACTGCTACGATGCTTACGGGTTAAACTTTGGCCACCCAGGCTGTGACAGCTATCAAGTGATGGCAGCACCCGGGCAGGATACTGCAGCCCATGTGGTAGGTGGGTTCTTCGGCCAGTCAAGCCTCGGAAGCCTGGCGGTCGTAAGTGCAAACTGCATTGTCAGCCTGGCCGGGATCGTGAAATCTAGGGAGGAACTTCAACTGTTCGCTCCGCTTGGGTGCGGATTTCAGACCGGGGCCGGCACTCTTTCAAACCTGGGGAAAGCACAGCCTGATGACTCGGTGGCAATCATTGGCCTTGGTGGGGTTGGACTTTCAGCGGTGATGGTGAGTGAGCACTGATCATACTATTTAAGAACGATATGAAATTCAGAGATAACTAAGAAAATCTAGGCCGCGAAGATTATCGGCTGTCGACGCATCATCGCAGTCGATCGTATCCCGGATCGACTGCCGCTTGCGACAGAGCTGGGCGCCACTCATGTGATTCATACTGGGGAACTTACTACTAGCCTCACGGATGCTGTTAAGTTGGCAACGGAAGGATTGGGCTCCTCTCTCACTATTGACACGACGGGAGTACTTTCAATCATCCGTGAGTCGCTGGAAATGACTAGTGTCCTAGGCCGAATGGTTCTACTGGGAATGGCAAAGGACTCCCTCAAGATCGATATGACAAAATTCAAACTGGTACGTCAATATTCTTTTCGTCAATGATCTGGGAATCATGGCCTAATCGTCTGCTATGTATGAAGGCCGGAAAGGCTCTTCTTGGGAGTGTGCAAGGAGATGTGATTCCATCAAAGGTGAGCCTGCTAACTCATCTGCCTATGTTCTTCCTATGCTGACAGGGGCTATTGAAAGTATATTCTACAAATGATTGAGTGGTATCGGGCGGGCAAGTTCCCAATCGAGAAACTCGTGCGCTTCTACAAGGTAATTAAGCTATCAAGTACACGTTGGGGTACACACTAACAACTGCAATAGCCTGAGGACCATGCCACCGCTGTACAGGATATGAGAGCAGGAGATACGGTGAAGCCCATTATAATCTGGTAGAATTAATTCTGAAGAACGGTTTTATTTTTTAGCCTGTTAAAATTCAATAGGGAGTCCTCAAGTCTTAAAAAGTGTAACATTCTAAGACCTAAATCATAAAGCTCAACAAGATCTCTTATTATAAGAACGTGCACTTGTAAAGTGATAAGTCTGTGGTTCTATACAAGAACAAGGGATTTTAAGCAACTATTGGGGTAGTCTTTCCAAGATTGCAAGAGGGGATCTCCATCGAGGAGCTGGCGTACATTATGCAAAGGAATAAGTCTGCCGCAGATGCAACAAATGGCATCTTGGCTAAGTGGAATAATCGCACCTGTGTAGTTTTGTGCAGTTTTACGCAAAGTTACCAGTACACTCGGTGAGAATTCTGATGTACAGACTTGGGCTAATTAAAGTAGCCTGGACTACATGAGCTTGCACAGCTTACTAGAGTAGACTTTTTCCTACGCTTATCGCTCATTCATGCAAGCAATCTCCAACGAGCACCAAAATACCTCAGCGCCACGACCGGAACCATGAATGCCACCACAATCATGGCAAATATAATCCAGGTATTTTGAATGCCGACTAGATCCACAAGAGGGAACCTAAATCATTGGAAATCAGCACCTGGGAGTAGGAGAGTCAAACCGAGCCATGCACTCACGCATAAAAGGACACCAGACAGGAGAACACTTGGCGGAATATGTTCATTATTGTTGATATTTCGGCGCTTTGTGGTTTGTAGCACTACAAGACACAGATTAGCAGCCGTGGTATTGCATGCAGGGCAAGAAAGAGAGAGGGACGGTGTAAGTGAGGGCTCTTACATCGGTAGTATAGACGTAAATGGTGGTCGTTGTAATTTGGAGACCCATGTTTGATATTCCCATGCCGAATGCGCTACCGACCCAGCTCGTGGACTCACTATGTTCAAGACAGACGCCTTCGACGATAATACCGACTGGGATGAGCAAAACACCCCATATAGCGGTAAGCCGTGCCTCGGGGAGACGTTCGCCATTGTGCTTCTTCGCGTAGCGATTTGACAACCAATCAACTACCCACCCCGCTCCAAGTTCTCCAACCACACCCCCAATTAGAAGGGGTATGCTGAGCATGAGGCCGGTTTGTGGGGTGTTGAACCCATACAGCTCGGTGAAGAGTGCTGCGCCAGTAAGAGCAAAGAGCACGGTACCGTACCCGAAACAGGTCATGTAGAGTAGAGCTGGTAATAGAATAGATAGGCTTGTCAACATTTTGAACGGCGTTAACAAGTCCCTTAGATGTAAAGGTCTTGCTGGGATATTGTTGCGCCGGAAGGTTAGGTTCTCCAAATACGACCGTTCCTTTCGAGAAGCAGCTTCGGGGTCTTCGGGGTCTGCGTGGTAGAGTGTCTCTGGGAGGCAGAAAAGTGTAATGATGAATGTCCCAAGCTGGAGATAGCCTGGAATAAAGAAGCAGGAGTGCCAACCAAGTGTTTCTGCCGCAAAGCCCCCAATTACCGGGGCGACCTAGTAATGATGCAGCTGGTTAGAATGTGACTCGACAGGAGGGTAGTGCCTGAAAAAAAGAAAGAGCGAGGTCGATCATTGCTTACATTTGAGCCATTAGTCAAGCAAAGGGTATATATACCCATGAACATTCCCCGTTGGTGTACAAAGTACATGTCACAAATTGTTGCTGCTCCCATTGCCATTACAGAGCCTGCAGTGAGGCCATTTAGAGCACGAGTTGTCATGATCACGGCCCACGAGTCAAAATAACCAGGGATGATATTTGTAATTGCCGCAATCAAATTCCCAAGCAGGTATACTGGTCGACGACCGTAGTGATTGGCTAGAGGAGTCGCCACTAGGGGTCCAATACCGGCAAAGAGAAGGAAGATGGTTAACTCTGTTGCATAGTAAGCTTGTGTGTGGTAATTGAGCCTAGATCCAGTCAGATTAAGGGGTATATACCGTAACTGATCTCGGTCACACTCATTTCGAAATACTCGCTCATCACAACAAACGCCGGGTTTGGTGCTGCTGCCCCCAGTGGGCCCAATAGGGCAAGAAAGCTCACCTGCAGCGTAATCCCAAGTTTGAGGGCGGGATGCCAGTTCTACTTATTGTCAGTCTCGGCAGGGCAAAAGGAGAGACGAGAAGGGAGAAAGATTTGTTATTACGAACCAACGGGTCATCTTTGAAGGATGTAGGCTGCGAGTTGAGGGGAAGACCATGAGGATCCCGATATACAGGTTTCTCGGTGCAATTGCTGGCCTGGTCGAGCACTTGTTCATGGTGAATAGTCTGAAGACTTTCCTCCAATTTATCGGAATCCATGATGATCACAGCGGCTGAGAAGTCGGACTGAGAAAAGCTGCATGTTCAGAAGATGAGGGTAAAGACTGTATTTGTACTACTAGTAACATATAGTTATACTTTCCCCCAGCCTTTTTCAACACGGTCAATGTACCCCAGACCATTTACCCCGGACTAGCTGGACTGGAGACCGGGGAGTTAAGGACTGGCCAATCGGCTCCCTCGGCTGGTTCGGCTCTTGCAAGGCAGCAAATAGCATCCCGGTAGACCTACGGAAATATCTACACTAGACGAGATGGGCAAAGCACTGCACATGGTCAAACCTTGGAATCCATGTCAAGTAATCATTCATTCGGCCAAGTCATATTAGGTCTGCTGGTCCTTCCTAAGTCCGGTTGGTCTTCAGAATATTCTGCGAACAAGTAGAAAAGAGTACTCGAAGGGTGGGGTGGGGGGATGGTGTGAAAATGCGAAAAGGAGCATATTCAGATTCTAAGTCCCTTTGACGTATGATGTTTTAAGCTTTGAAACTCTTGATCATCTAGTAGTTGGTAGAGATGGAGATGGGAGCTCAACACTGCCTACCAAGCGAAAAGAATTTCGTTGCCGGTCTCATGGAAACAGAGCCAGGAGCAACTGCCTTATCTCGACGCTATCATCAAAGAGGTCCTCCGCCTACACCCGGCTATAGGGCTCATTTTGGAGCGAATAGTCCCTGCTGAAGGGCTCCAGCTTCCAAATGGTGGGCCCTTCCTACCAGCAGGGACGATTGTCGGCGCCAATCCATGGATCATCCATCGTCATTCGGTCTTTGGAGAGGATGTGGACTCGTTTATCCCAGAGCGATGGCTACAAGCAGATGACGAATCTGAAAGTCAATTTCAGAACCGCAGGCAGCAGATGCTTCGGGCCAATTTCACTTTCGGGGCTGGCCCGAGGACTTGCATTGGAAAGAATATCAGCCTGCTGGAGATTTATAAGTTGATACCTTCACTGTTCCTGAAGTACCAGGTAAGTTTCCGTTTTGATTGAATACAATGTCAAGAGACCGTAACTAAAGTCAAACACAGATCGATCTTGAAGACATTGACAAGAAATGGGAGACTTCCAATGCCTGGTTTGTGCGACAGAAGCATATGGATGTGATGATACGTCATAACAGACTAGATTTCGAGCCTGGGTATGCTTGATATGAGAGCATTTAGCATTTAGCATCAGTTGCATTTCTAGCATATATTAGATCAATCTATTGCCTGTTAGCTCTGCGAAGCTCTTATTCGATCCCCAAACCTCATTAACCAGCTATTTTGCCTCTGAAACGAAACTGTATTTGTCTACATGATCGGAAATGATTCGTGCACATCTATACGAAAACCAAGTTAGTTAGAAATCATTCCAGGCTTACTACAGGTAATATATAAATACGCGTAGAAGTCCCCATTGCGTCTATTCCCAGTTACTGCCATAGTTAACGCTTCTTTCTCTACACTAAAGTATAGGCCAAGATCAATGTTGGAGGCCCCGTGGGTTGCCGTAATAACTATTCTTGTCGCAGTAATTGTCAAACAAAGGTAGGGGATCCTGGCCATGATTATTGTGCATGGCCCGAATAGTCTCTGCGATTTGTCCATCCAACTCTGGTTTTCGGAAGATCGTGGGTTTTCTTTTCGATAAGCGGAGGACATAGACCGGTACTGGTGTCTTGCATTCATGGGCGGTTTGGTAGTCATAATCGGGGTTGTTTAGGTCGACCACAAAATAGGAGTGCTTTCCGGGGTAGATCGTGACCGCAAGGAAACGAGTCGTATTATTCTTATCGTACTGATGGAGGCCGTCCTGCACCTTCCAGGCAAATGGACGTATGGATTCTAGATAATTGTTCGGATCAAGAATACTATTAGGAGTATCACCTAGTATTCGCATCGTTCCTGTAACAACGTCTGGGGGCAACCCGAACAAGATCCCTCGGATTTGGCCCATAACGTGGCTGCGAATCTGTTGAGTTGAGTCGTCCATAGTAAGGAATAGGAGTGATAGTATGTGCGCTGAAAAGGTGTGACAATAAGTGGATGTTGCTGGCCTCCCTGTGTATACGTGGAAATATGAAGTCTTGATTGCGGCCCCTGAGGTCTTGAATCTGTGATCGGCTCCCAGCATAGCTTTCCTTGACCAACTCCTTATGTGGGAGCTCTTACAGTCGCCGAGACGACCAACCTTCACCGCTGCTCGTGCCAGGGGGATTGGTTGACGGTCCCGAGAAGGCAAGGACGGAAGAACATTAATCCATCCGTCCAACAAGTAATGATAAACTTCACATTCGAATCTTGGTTGAGCCACCTTTGACTCAGTGAGTTTTGAGGGGGACAGATACAAAACTCACTATGTCGCTCGGCCTAAAATCCGGTGTATATGTAGGTAGGTGGGTAGGTAGTAGGTAACTATGAAGTAATGAGTTTGATAGTATATGATGTCCATGGGTGGTTGTCACAATATCCCTTTCAGATAGATTAATAGAGGCTTGATCCTTATGAAAAGTTCGAACGGTCAGCTCGATAGTAAGAGATTTATGAAACAAAGGTGCTACTTTAGTACCCAAAGGATTCCCAAGGATTTCCAAGGGATCCATAAGACCCGGGGCCCAACCTTTTGGGAAAAATCAGGCATTTGTCAGCTTTCCCTTTCATCCCATCACAGAATAGACCCCATCCACGGTACTTTGTACTTTGTATATATGTACATACCCCGTATAACTATACCTAGATATCGGAACCACCTCTTTAAGAACTGCACAGATGATATATGCAAGAGCTGGCACCCGGGCACGCACCCATGGTCTGTGCATTTATGAACGCAGGGCCGTGACAGGCCCAATCGAGTGGGCTTTAATTTCAGCCAGATCAGGTCTATTGGATATGTATTTCTCCATCTGGAGTAGGTGATTAAATAAAGTAAGTCATCAGTTGAATCCCAACTAAATCAACTACCGTGTACGGAGTCAACTGAATCAAATTATATATATATATTTTTTTTTGGGATGTTTCAGTTTCAGTTTCAGTTTGGTAGGGTGTACTCCGTATTCCGTACCCGCATGGGACAGGTGTTGGTGACTTGTTTGGACGCCACACACTAGTGGCCCCTTTTGATATAAGCGCCCGCTGCGCCTGGTTTGACATATAACGCTGTGCGAGTGGATGGAGGTGATGTGACGGGAGTTTGTGTTTTATTATTTCTGTGCCCAGTTCTCGATTGAGGGAATACAGAGTATGATTCGATCAATACTGGGACAGGAGGTGCTAGTAATATTTGCTTGTTATACTACTGTTAGAGCACCGGGGATCCACACTCCTAGGCGAATGATACCAGAAAGGTACTCCGTAAATGGGGCTGGAAATGTCAGTGGCCGACACTATTGAATGGGAGAGTTAATAGTACGGTTAAGACGGAGATTTATATAAGTATATAGTACATAGTACATTAGTTACTTTCTACTATAGTATATTCCGTACAATATATACAGAGTACTATAGTATATACTCTGTATATAACTACAATAAATAATAAAATGAACGGTGGATCCCCCTGGAACACGCATCTCCTTAGAAACACATCGTGTCTCAAGTTGGGATCCACCGGGAGGGTCGGGTATCTGGTACTTAGCTGGGGTGACTGCTGATGCGTCTTTCCCCTCTTTGTGCTTCTTGGGATCAACGTACTGGGTACTTTACTCCGTATACTCTGTTATACTCTGTTATATTACCCCCCTGGAATAGCTTGGTCGATCTCATATCTTTTGGCTTTTGGGATTTTTCTTGACGGAGGACCAGGGCCCAGACTGCTCAACACCATCCCCCCTCCCTCCAGATTTTCGTCCATTTCTCTCGCTTGTAATTCTGGACTGTCACACTGCCGCCCTGACGCCTAACCGCCCTTCTCTCCATCCTTTGGCATTCTCTCTATTCTCTCCTTGGATCCTTGGATATATCGACCTGGCCGATCCCACGTTTCGATCCGCTTTCCGGACCTTTCCCGCACTCCAGATGCCCTTGCATCCCGTGGAGATTTATCAAGTCAATACACTGTGAGAAGTACTGTGGACTTGCGCCCATCGTGACACCATACCCGGAGGAACTCGAATCATTGTCTCCGTCCACCATGTCCACCGCAGTTGCATCTGCAGCGGCCCCCTTGTCATCACCACACCCGACTCGCAACCCTAGCCCGAGAAACCTCCCGTCTTTGGCCCCTCCGAATAATATCCCGTCCAATTTCTCTCCACCCCGGATGTCCAAAAGCCCCAAGCATGGATCCGCCGCCCACGGTTCCCCGACCGAGAGAGGTCCAGCATCTCCGTAAGTCGAGAGAAGTCGAGCGATTCAGAGAATCCGGAACCTTCACATACTAACGTTATCTCCTCAGATCCCAAGCTGGCAGCGGAGGCCCACAAATCACTGTAAAGAAGGAACCGGGTTCCTCCCCACGGATGCAGAGTCGCCCCCGGCCTCGGAAATTGGACCTTTCGACTAGTCTTCCATCCTCCAGTGGGTTGACGGTTCGCCCTCCGGGAGGACCTTTGACAGCCTCAATGCAACATGTAGGGCTGGCGTGCCTGTCGCCTGGCTTCCAGACCCACGATCCGATCATGCGAGAGCAGCTGCAGCGCAGCCTCTCTGTGCGGGATCAGCAGCGGTCGATCATTGAACAGCGCATGCAGAGATCAGCGAAAGATGATGGTCCGGACGGTATTAAGCCCTCCGAGTCGAATTTGATGGGTATGCCCAAGACCGGAAAGCGCAGACCGCCGGCCGGCCTATCGATCGTCCCTCCATCCGCCTCCCAGTTCGCAAACGAGCGAGTCATCCAATCTGCTCCACTACACCAGACTTTCACTGGCAGGTACCAGCCACAGCCATTGACCCGCCATATCGTCAACCAGAGCCCGACCTTGGGCTCGACCTCCCACATGCATCAGCTGCCGGCAACCCAAACAAACAATCGCCTTCCTCCCCTCTCCGACGTCTTCGGTTCCGATACATTGGGTCGCGACCGGGATTCTGGCCTCGCTAATATCCACCTGAACGCATCGAGCACCAACTCCTCCCAATCCAACAACTTGGCGCCGATGCCCTCCCCTGGTCTGCCAGGTAACATGTCCCAAACCCCCAACCGACCGCGCGAATATCACTCAGCCGAAGAGGCCGTGCAAGAGATGTCTGGTGGACGAGAGGAGCTGCTGCCTCGCATTGTCCACTATGGAGGGCACCAACCTCCCACTCCGCCATCCCCACAAGTACTCCACGCAGGCCCCAAGACCGCGCCTCTTGCCCCGGAACCCCAAGCGCCTCACGGTCCGCCTCCTGCCTCCTTTGGTATGTTCGCTCCGTCCGATGTTACGGCACGCCGACGCCCTCGGAGCGAGTATGAACACGACAACGGAAGTCCGCCGCTGGGTCATGGCCCCGACTCTCAATACCGGCCCAACCCGGCCACCATGCCCGGTCCGCATGCTTCGTTCCCTGGACCTTTCGGTGCAGGAAGAGACTCACCCGAGACGCAGCGGAGAAAGAAGGATGAATTCCTGGGTCTCTGTGCGCGAGCTTGGGATTTGTTCCACTCGTGATGCGACATCGCTCTGTTAGTCTGTCTCAGCAGTGCCTCTTGCAGAGGCCGAGGGTTGGCTCTACTTCGCGAGTTTCAAGTAATGATGGAATTTGCTTGAACCAACTTGCTAGCCGACCCAATCATCCCCGACGCCATCTATAAATACTATCACATCTGAGGAGTTTTGCTGCCTTGGAATGCAAAGACCTTACTTTGATGCTATCAAGTCCCAGGCACTCATTTGGTCCTATTGGCAAGTCCAATCCCAACCGAGTCAATGTCTGGGCAAATGTGCATGTTCATTCTCCCCCGACTCATCCTGGACGATCGAGTCGGGAAACCCTTTCCCCATACCCAATGATGCTTGCATCAATATCATGTTATCTATTCTACGACAGTATTGGCAGGGCACATTGGCACCCTGTAAAAATTTCGTGTTCGGGTTCTTTTATGCATCAAATTTGCTTTGGGCGTTGGGGGGGTTCTCTGCTTCGTACTATACCTTTTGAACTTGTTTTTTTTTTCTTTTCTTTTTTTTGGGAGATAAAGCATTATGGTAATGAGTTCTCTGCCTCTTATTGGCCTGTTCTGAATGCCTTCTTTTCTTCTCTTTACAACCTTTTGCTCTTGCTGCTATATTGGTCCTCCTCTCCGAGACTGGTAATTCTAATGCACATCTCACTTGAGATCATACATACAAAATCTCCGTGGACATGTAGACAAGATATTCAATATTCATATGCATAATACTATATACTTTTCAATCCCAACAAATCAACGCCATAACCCAATACAAACAAGGTCTACTCCAACCTCCGTCTCTTCCCCCCATTAGGCATACCCCCATCCTGACCACCACCCTCCGCTCCTCTCCTCTCCCAAGGCATCTCCTTCCTCTCCTTAGAAGTCATCTTCTTGCGTCTCCTCTCAAGAGCCTTAGCCCGCTCCCTCGATCCCATCTCCTCATACTTCCTCTCAAGAACCTGCTTCTGCAACTCAGAGTTCTTAAGATAATAAGGACTAGCCTTCTTGCCCTCCCGAATCAACTGCTTCTCGCGCTTCTTATGCTCAGCCTGCACATCCGCCTCCCGCTTCTTATTCTGCGCAGACCGCAATTTATCCTGCGCCCGTCGAATCTCCCCCTTAAGCTTCTCCTTCTGCTGAAGATTCTTCGTCTTCCTCATCTGCTCCTTCAAATCATTCAGCTCAGAAGCCCGATACTCATCCAAGAACGCATACGCAGTCCCGCCATGCGGGTGCTTCCCAACACCGCTGTGTCCCATGACCGCTGCGTCGAAGCGCGGGTCTCGGGACCGCGGAGCGGGCGGGAGTTCCACTGCTGTGCGCTTGCGTGTCACGGCCCGTTTGGAGGATTGCTCCATCGGCGCGTGCTTGGAGGTTCGGCTTTTCTTTTCTTTGGTTTTGGATTTCGCCGCGGCTTCGAGCTTTTGTTCGCGTGCTTCGCGGAGCTTAGTGCGGATGTCGTCGAGTGTTGCGGTGGCGTCGTCTTTCGGCGTGCGCTTGTCTTTGCGGTTCTTCTCGCGCATTGAGGCTTGCGCTTTGGCTAGTGCGCCGAAGGAGATGTCGGCTAGTGAGGCTTTGAAGTCGTCGCCTGAGTCGTGCTCGGATTCGGGCTCTTCTTCGATGTCTGAGTTGCTGGCTTCGGACTCGGAGCCTGTACCTGCTTCTTCAGCTTCGGAGTCATCCGCTGGCTGGATTTTTGGTTAGCTGTGATTTTCTAGAGTGAGGTTGTTGGTGGCTTACTGATTGGTTGGAGCCGTTAGATTCGGCATCAGAGCCATCCTGTGAACCCTCCTCAGAACCTGATGCTTCGGAGAAGACCTCGTCGTCTTCTGGCCGAGCTCGCACTCGGCGATTGAGCAGATCGGAAATAGCCATTTTGTTGTTGCTGTCGTTGGAAAACCCCGCGGAGGAAGAAGAACTGTCAAAAAGAAAAATATTGCCGCTTGGGGCGGTCAGAGCGATAAGAACTGATTAGATATTTTTCGCGATGCCCCGATCTTGCGACGAACGTTCTTCACTAATTTGCGCTTGTTGTTTTATAAATGTCCCTGCATGCTCTGCGTGGTCGAGCCTTCCCTCACTTCCAACTTAGAAATTTCTCATCGCGTCACTCTCAGCCTCTTCCCAGGGCAACCAATCAGGTATTGACTCCACTATCATTCGCTACGTGGATAGCATGTTCGCCAATTGTTGATTTATCTCTGACTTGCTTTTAAATAGCTTCTCCCAGTGTCGAATTCTGGCGCTCTGAAATCCCGACTGAGATTCTCTACTTTACTCTCGTCACGTCCTACGTCCTTCAAGCTGTCTCGCGCAAACAAAAGACCGAAGCGTGCGTCTAACGCCGCGGACCTTGAACACCAGTCGAATCCGATCCCACAGTATGCCAATTCAGCCTATTATGTGGTGAATATGAACTCCGGATCAACACAGAATGGACGGGGGGCCAGTCGGCCGGCTCCCTCACAAGGTTCTTGGGACCGCAATGCGCCCCCTCGGGCTACACATCGGAGTGCGGGATATGGGGACTATCCTGCACAAGGCAATCTTCCGCCATCGCAATATACTCCTGCGCCGAATATGAACTCGAACTTTGGTTATCAGATTCCACCGGCCAATCAACAGGCCTATCAATCTCAGGGCCACGCTCCTGCCATGCAACAGCACCAACCACAAATACCTTCAGGACAAGGTCAACAACAATTTGGCGCTTTTAATACTTTACCGCAAGACCCAATGGGCATGGATCAAGCTTTCTTCCAAATGGCACAGAATATGCCTTGGATGTACCCAGGCTTTGATAGCGGGGCGCCATTCCCACCTCCGTTTCCTCTCCTCCCTTTCGATATGAATGCCCCACTACCCTTCCAAAACACCCGACCCATGAGCACAATGGCCAGTGGTGCAGAACAACGGTTCACGCCCGATGTCCAAAGACAACGATCGCCAACACCGCCAGTCAAAGTCCCACTTCCAACATTACAATACACAAATCAAGCATCACTAAAGCCGGAGAAGACAGAAAAGCGACCACTCCTCGTCATCCTCGATCTCAACGGCACCCTCATCTACCGCAAGCTGCGCAAATTCCCACCGAAATTTGCCAGACGCACTGGTCTAGATCACTTCCTGGCAGCGCTAATCAGGAACTACAAAGTTATGATTTGGTCCAGCTCCCAGCCCCCAACTGTAAACGCAGTCTGCGAGCAGATCTTCCCGGGCTCCATGCACGACGCCCTCGTCGCCCGCTGGGGACGCGACAAATTCGGCCTCACCGCCGGCCAATACAACAAAAAGCTCCAGGTCTACAAGGAGCTGCACAAAGTCTGGGCAGAGGCAAATATCCAAGGCGCATTCCCAGGAAACGAGCATCTGAAAGATCCCCCGGCCGCATCACCAAGCGAAAACCCACCACGCAAGAACCGCAAACAAAAGCTTCGCGAGGCTGAGGCTGCAAAGCTTCCCGCGGGCCACCGTTGGGACCAGACTAATACCATTCTCATTGACGATAGCAAGCTCAAGGCTTCGAGTGAACCGTTCAATATCCTCGAGATCCCGGAGTTCGCTAATGATCCCAATGTCGATGAGACGAAGCTCTTCACCAAGGTGCTTAATCGCCTTGATTATCTCGCACACCACGACGACGTGAGCAAGGTTCTCCGCGTCTGGAATGAGCGTGTAGACAGGGGCGAGGGCAGTATTCTGGAATTGGATATTGGACTCCATGAGGATTCTGTCGACAACGAAGATGGCGGGATAAGTCTCTTCCCAGAGCAGTTGAATGGCGACTCTAGTGGGGATCCCGTGACCCTCGATGGTACAAGCGATGCCCCTGCCCCTGCCCCTGCCCCTACAATTTCTAAGGCCAAGGCGAAGAAGAATAAGAAGGCCAAGGCCAGAGCAAAAGCAGCCGCCGCCAATAATCCGACTCAAAACACGATACCCGCACCCGCCAGTACTGCACCCATCAAAAACCAGCCAGTCACAAAGCCAACACAACCCCAGCAGAAAACAGAAGACCAAAAGACCGAAATCAAAATGTCCCGCAAAGCCCGTAAAAGAGCCAGGGAAGAAGAAAGTCTCGCCATAAAGGCCGCCGCCGAAGCGGAACACCGAAAGAAACACGGTATTCGTACACCGAGTGGCAAAAATAAGAATAGCAAGCAACCCGTCGCCAGTACCGGGCCAAAAATACCTGGTCTCGGTCTCCTCCAAGCTCAACCTTCCAGTCTCGCTCAAGTTGAACCCGGCCCAAGCCAGAAATCCATTCGTCGCAGACAGAAGGCAGCAGACAAAAGGGCCCAGTGCGAAGTTGATCCCACCTCTACTTCCGCTTCTACTTCTGGCTCCGCTCCCAGTTCCAAGACTGTCTTCGAATCCGCCTCTGCAGCTGCCCACACAGCCAATGCTGCTCACATCATAAAATCCGGATTATCACCTGAATACCTCCCTCCAGACGCGGATTTGACCGTTGGTATGGAATTGGATGTTGCTGCGTATGTTCCGCCAGATGCTGTGACTGATTCAAGAACTAAACATAACCGCTCGCCGTCGCCGGTTTCATCGGTTGGATCGAGGAATTCCTTGCTTGATCGGCTTGAGGAGGGGCTTGGGATTGGGGTTGAGAAGCGTTGACCTTGAGTAGTATAGCTGGTATTAAGGCTGAGGCTTGGATTCTGAGAGGGATCTTTTTGTTTTGTCTTTTGTTTTTGGTTTTTCATAGATATCCCGTCCTGTGTATTTTTTCCTCTTTTAGAGGTCTTGGAATGGTAGTTATATGTTCCATGACTGGTTGTTGAGAATATTATATGCATGCATAGTCAAGCCATTGGCTTCATCATACCATATTAGTCTTGTTTGTTTATATATAGAGTGAAGTAGACTAATAAACGAGGGAAGAATGGTAGGATACTATATAATAGTCCCTGATATACATCTATCTCTACCTTACAAACATCTCTATCTGTTTTCCCTCACTTAAGTCCTAGTTTATACTCCGTACTCCCTGTTACAATTCCGAATGAACCACCATTCAGGATCTCTGTAGTATCCTAGGCAAGGTCCCTCTAGCTATTAGAACCTATAGGCATAAGGGTATACCTACATATCCTTTTGTCAAATTCCACACTTTTCCCTAAATCTATCGGCTTTTCGGCGTGGGCCGAATTACATCACAAGTCACCAGCTTAGAACTATACAACATTGAACTTTATATAATAGGACAGTTATATCTCCCTTGGACTAAATATCAATTCATTCCATCCATACATACACTGATTTCCATACATCCATTACCTCAAAATATCCACACCAACCAAAATCACCTTCCCATCTTTCACGCTACAAATCAACGACGAGCTCTACGCCCCTCAACCCACATCCCCCGATCGAAAAGCGCTGCTTTTGTGATTAGCCACCTAATGACCGGTGTCAAAGAACAAACATCAGCAGATCACGCCCGAGCACTATCAACAACCGGGTTCTACGCCCTCACCTTCGACGCAGGGTACCAGGGCGAAAGTACCGGCCAGCCGCGTGGTCTTGAAGACCCCCTGTACCAGCTCAGTTGAGTGAGAATGATGATCATAAATCAAGACCAGGATATCCACGCAGACTGTTATGGTTTGGGGTCTCGGGCATGCCGATACTCCAACCAATGGGAATGAGGGCCTGTATGGACAATGGAGATATATGATGGTTGTCTTATGTTCTATCTTCCCTCAAGTGTAACTGTTGGATGAGGAAGCAAGACAGAGCTTCCATGTTGTTCAGTCAATTGGCTTTGCACACGATAAGCCAGATAGGGACAGTCCAGCGTTGGACAGAAAGTGAAATCATCGTGGTCATTGAGCTGACGAGGGCGACATTGTCGCAAATCACGGCGGAGAAAATTGGCACCTACGCATAGAATGATGGTGTAGGAAGGGGTAAACTTCCGCACAATTCCCAAACCACATTGACTTTCCGGTCGACCTGGTTATAGGGCAGTCGTACGTAGAGTAGAGGCTCATAATCATGGGTCCGGCGTTTACAAAGAGATTTCGATCTCTCTAATGGGGTTTTTGGGCCCTAAGCTGGATTCAAAACTCGCTTGATGGACTGGATGGCTCGGGAATTGGCACATAAGGTCATCTCAATGGAGATCGGCAGCTGATAGAGCAGGGAAGATGTTTGCTACGACCATGTTCTGGACATACACAGTCAGGTCATAGTATGCGAGTGTTCCAAAGCGGTTGAGTGTCGCCGAGGTTGAATAAGTGGTTCTTGTGGTACTCGGAATTCCGATGGACTGTTGCATCTCCACCATGGATCTGTGAGACTGGGTTTGTTTGAATGAAACTCAGGTAATATTTGGCGATTTGTCGTTCCCATAGTCCCAAATCAGGACTCTTCCAACACGGAGGCGTGGTGTCAGTTTTGCTTCATTGATACCTGCTAGAATGCCAATCAGAATTCAGTGCATGGCAGAAGTTGAGTTTGGCGCATTGATGGTTTGGAGAAGCGAAACAACCACCAGTGGACAGGTATTTCGCTATAGTTCACATGGATGTGGGGTTTCAAACTCTCTAGCTAGCGGACGAGCTCGGGGGGAGTATACCGCCTAGATCTTTCAGAAACCCATCACATAGATGAAGCTGTCTGTTTCATGTTGTGAAGTCCTAACGGGTTTGTAGGTGTTTCTTCATAGAAGGGCAACGTGAGCTTCATTTCAATGTCGAGGACTTGAAAGAATGTGAGGCCACGAGTGGTACAGCGGCAGGAGGTACAGCGGCTGCATTGTGGCGAATGACATACGATCTCCAATGCATAAATCGATTGGGATGTCTTTTGATAATGCCGAGACGGAGCAGGTCAGATTTTTGGGTCGGCTTGCTAATCATACCTGGCGAGTTGCATTTGACACCAGACCAAGCAGAACTCGAGTCGTCCTGTAGTTGAACCTAGCACAACGTTTTGCACAAATGGTATGGACTCGAATTCCCTTTGAATGGTACAGAGACGGGGCAGATAAATGGATATGAGGATCGGCATCACATTTTGACCTGGGCTCTTGTCTGCTTTGCGAGGACCAGCACGGTTGGCGGCTATGATTGTCTGCGGGGCGTCCCATGGATATCCATCTTGTCTGCATCTTTCCAAGGTTCTTTTTTCACCGTGCAACAATGCCATCTTCGAGCCTTGCAGACGAGCAGCTTGGGCTCAGTATTGGCTTTGGCAGGTCTGGAGATGGTCGTGGCCATTTGGCTCAGCCAGCTTGTTGTGGAAGAGGTAGACAGAAGAACAACCAGGTCCAGACTTGAAGAGAAAGAGGGATTCTACCCCACAGATGCTCATTCCTGCAACGTAGAAAGCTTTCAGTTTGGCTTGGGGTAGCCCGAGAGAAAGATCGGAAATTGAAGACAACAACTCCGAGGCCAAAGGTTGGTGTATGTCGGATGGGTCTATCAAAAGGGATAGGAAGAAGAAGAAGAAGAAGAAGAAGAAGAAGAAGAAGAAGAAGAAGCAATGAACATAAATGTAGTTCAAGCGAGGCGTGGCGTCAATCTGAGCAGGAGGGTCTGGGATCTCCTTGGTTTTCTTCTTCTTGGAGCCATCATCGGCAGGGCCCGGAGCCGCACGCTTCTTCGCGGGCTTCGTGGGGTCCCCGGATCCTTGGCCTTACCTTTGTCCTTGCCTTTATCCTTCCCTTTACCAGCGGCAGGAGTCTATATGCACGTTCCGCCATTTTATTATGTCAAAGGTTCTGACTCGATGGAGGAGGGTGGGAGACAGAAGCAGACTGACTGCCGTAACAACAATGTATATCATTGTAGAGTCTGATGATGTTAAATGTTAGTCAAATATCATCGACTTTACTCTCAGATCTCACTCACCTCATCACATCGGAGTCACAACATCATGTGTTAGCAAGCACCGAGGACAGGCAGAGATGGCCTGCCGAGGCCTTGTATGTATCACCGATATGTGAAATGAGAGTGAGGGATGGTGTGCGAGAAGAGGATGGTTGTAGAAGGAAGAAAGCATTAAGGAGGTACCTAGCAATTTATATCTGGACCAGCAGGCAAACGAATGGTTAAGACTCAATGTATATGCAAACTACAAAGCAAACGACATAGGGAGTGTTTGGGGGATGAAGGAATCTGAAGCATACAAGTAGTGTCACAACAATCCTAGCTAGAGCACGGATCTCACAGTAGATAGCCCCGAGACATATTTCTACAATACTATGTTGTACGTGATAATTTAATTTACGAACAGAAAAATAATATGCACTCAAGAATTCAGAGAACTGTCTCTGTTCTTTCATTGCTAGAACTAAACTAGCAGCGACCTGGCTGGCTGGGATTGTCATAGTAGCAAAACCCAAACCAGCTCAGTCGATCATCATTCCGCGTCGCAACGTATTCATAACCGTGATTCAACATCAACACGTAAGACCAAAGGTCAAGATATTTGGAAAATCCCAAAGAATTTCAGGCAGAGGAAAGAAGAGAATAGACGTGAGGCGTAGGATGTGTTCAAGCACAGCACGTCCATCGGGGTATTGGGGGGATGAAATTTTATAGGAGATGGGGAGGGTAGATCGGGGCGAAAACGCTTATTTGAAGACGTGGCCATCGGTCCACTCCTTGACCTTTCCGTCAACGGTGACGGGAACGTCCTGGGACCACATGTCCTCGACGAGCTTGCGGTCAGCCTCGTTGGAGGGGTCGAGCTTGGTGAACTCGTAACCCTCGTAGTCGGGGCCGACAGTGAAGGCGGGCTCCCACTCCTGACCGCGGGTCATGTAGGCACCGTAGACAACACAGTCGTAGTTCTCGCCGTAGACGGACTGGGCACCGAAGAGGTACTTGCGGGAAGCCTCAAGACGGGTCTGGAAGCCACCGATCAAGTTGTTGGCCATGAAGGTGAGCTTGAGCTCGTTGTTGTAGCGGTAGTTGACCTTCCAGAGAGAGTACTCATCGGCCTTGAAGTGTTCCCAGAACCAGGGCATGGCGACGGTGCGGGGGTCCTCGTTGGAGAACTTGCGCTTCCAGTCATCAAGGATGAGGGTGGGCTTGCCAAGAGCCTCAAGGGGGTGCTTGGCCTTGGGGGCCTCGGCGGCGGGGGCCTCAGCGGGGGCAGCGGCAGCGGGAGCAGCGGCCTTGGGCTTGGGCTCCTTCTTGGGGGCGACGTACTTGATCACCTCCTCAGCGAACTTGGGCTCGGGGAAGACAGCCTTGAAGGCGTCCTGGTTGATAATGGTGTTGTACCACCGGGTGGTGGCGGGGTTGGCCTCGCGCCAGGTCTTGTCAAGGACAGTGGCGAAAGCGCGGGTAAGGAGGGAGGCACCGAAGATATCGGCAAGGGTGATACGCTCACCAACAAGGTAGGTGTTGGCAACGAGGTGAGTCTCGAGGGCAGAGATGGCCTTGAGGGCAGTCTTGGCGGCCTCATCGACAACCTTCTTGTTGTAGCTGTCGACACCCAACAGAGGGCGGTACCAGGCACCGAACTTGGGCAGAACCTCAGCGTTCAGGAAGGACATCCAGCGGAGGATGGAAGCGTAGTCCTGCTTGGTCTTGCCGAGAAGGGTGGTCTTCTCGTTCTGGGAGGTGACTATGAACAGGACGTGTTAGTCAAGTTGCTTTGAAACTCAATTGGGTCCAAGAATGGAGCAATCAGAGGTGCCGATGACACCATGTGTCCAATGCAAAATGAAAAAGGGGGGTGGTCGAGTCCAAATTTTCCCGCAGAGCGGGGTAGCCAATATTTTTTTCAGAGTTGTTTTTTCTCAACAGTTGTTATAACACAAGAGTTATAATTCAGACAGGGATAACTAATGGTATCTCATCATAAAGAAGAGAGGCATAAAAATGGACCGAGGGGTGTGGTGGAATGCATTGGAAGGGAGGCAAGGTTCACATACCATAGACGGCAATGGCAATAACCTCAGAGAGGGTGAAGCCATTGGCACCCTCGAAGGCGGGGATCTTGCCAGTGGGGTTGAGCTTGAGGTACTCAGCGCTGGTGTTGAACTCAGCGGCAGAGTTGGCCTCAGTCTTGACCAGCTCCAAATCGAGGTCGTTGTGCTTAGCAGCGACCAGGATGGAGATGGTGCGACCGTTGTCCTAAAGAAATATTAGACATTGAATGAAATCAAAGAGACGAAGAAAAACATACAGGCAGACCGTAGAGCTTTCCGAAGGCCATCTTGAATGAAATGTGTGGAAGATGAAGAAGAAAAAAAAAGAAAGAAAGAAGAGAAAGGAGAGGGGCGAGCAAGTTTTTTGTGCTGGCGGGACGACTTCGGTGTTCGGAGGAACTGATCTTGCCGGAGCCACGGTCACATGACCCGACAAAAAACATGACACTCGGAGACCATCAACGGGTCTCCATCTAGGACCTCAAATCCGAGTTTCAGCCCCGAATTCCCCGCCAATTCCACCAGCCATGGCGTGGCACAAACCCACCAGCCTCGCACAGGCGATGCAATCCCTCCGCCTAACCTCAACCCTCACAAAACCCTCAACCCAAGCCTCCCGAACAACCCTCAACACCCTCCGCACGCGCACCTACGCAACAGAAGCCGAGTCCGTCCCCGCGGCCGCAGCCCCCGAAATCAACTTCGGCTCCTTCAACCAAAAGCCCGCCCGCATCATCCCCTCCTCCCCATCCTACTTCTCCGGCAGCCCACGGTTCATCGACCACGTCCTGGCGCTGGAAGCTCTGCAAGCGAAGCATGCCGCACTCCCTATAGTGGCTACGAGCGAGGCACCACGCATGGCATGGTTCAAGCTCCCACAATTCCGCGACTACGTGGGCGAGCCCGTTCCCATGAAGAAATACAAGTCGCTAGTCAAGATCCTACAGCGGCTGAACCGCATCCAGCCCGATATGCTTCCGGCCGAGGTGCGTGATACTCTCGCCACGTTCCTGCGTCCTGGTAACCCGTATGCGGTGGAGAATGTCCCCCGGACGGTGGATGAGAATGGACGTGCGCGCGGGAAGGGAAAGAGGAAGGAGTCTACGGCTGTTGTGCAGCTTGTTGAGGGTGAGGGTGAGGTGCTGGTTAATGGAAAGAGTATTGTGGAGGCGTTTAAGCGGGTTCATGATCGTGAGAGTGCGCTTTGGGCGCTGAGGTGTACGCAGCGGTTGGATAAGTATAATGCTTGGATTCGGGTGCAGGGTGGTGGTGTTACTGGTCAGGCCGAGGCTATTACATTGGCTCTTGGTCGGGCTCTGCTGTTGCATGAGCCTGGGTTGAAGGCGGTTCTGAGGAAGGGTATGTTCTTGGTTTCATTCTTATATTTCATTCCATTGACCCAATTGCTAACTTCAATTTCTTTGCAGCCGGTGCCATCACAGTCGACGCTCGTCGTGTCGAGAGAAAGAAGCCTGGTCACGTCAAGGCCCGCAAGATGCCTACCTGGGTCAAGCGTTAAAGTGGTCAGCGAGATCACTCGAGCATTTCCTATTTCTTTTTTGTTTCAATACTGTATTATTCTACCACGGTACCCCGAGTTCGCGACTTGTTTTATATCCTGTACTCTCAATGCATATGGGGCATCAATTCTAAGGTTTCATTGAATCAGCGTGTTGTATATCACCCATACCTAAGGACCACGTTCTACTATCTCTAAATATATGGTAACAAGTATGGATCGTGAGTACTGGAGCTCTTGTTATACATCCTCATCTTTGGTCTTGGCCTTTATTCGCATGACAGAAAAAGGCCCGGGAAAAGATACTAAAATGGATGCCAACTGAGATCAGACCCCATTTCGAGTTATCCAGAACATTTTATTGGATCAAGATTGAAAGCATAGATGCGGTAGCAGGACGAACATCGTAACCGCCTATTACCGATTAGGGCACAGATTGAGCGATGGTGCTCTACAGCCTACGTTTGAACAAGCAATACAAATCCAACCTCCAAGGTAGCTCGCTACAATGTCACCTATAAACCCTGAACCATGAAAATAGTTCATATTTGATATCAAGTAGATCGACTCCATCTCAAATCCAATGCTTGGAAAGGGTATGCTAGCTCGAGATACAAATTCAAAAAGCCGAAAGCCAAGAATGAACCATTTATATCACATACCGAAGCAACAAGCAGTAAGACTACTCGTTAGACCAAAGGGGAAAAAATGAAACGAACCCAAACCCCAAATCCAAGCCCAAGCCCAATTCCAAAACGGGAACACAAAGGTCCCGTTCCATTTTTGCGCCAGATGCCCTTTGCCCGTTTTTTTCCGTGCCCACGCCCCAATGCAAAGCCAGTTCGGATCGATTCAATACAAAAAATAGAGATGGTGATAGTGATAGGAGATAGAGATAGGAAAGAATAACAGAAGGCAAAGAGAACCACCCACAGACAGAAGACTATGAGACTATGTACAACTCGTCAATTCGTCATTAGGGTATGGTAAATGGTAAGCGGGGAAGAGGAAGAGGAAGATTCTGATAATTGTGATTGTGATAGTAGCCATGGTTGATGGCGGATGATTCGGTGATAGTGGCCTTGGTGATGGCGAATGACGAGAACACGACAATGTTGGATTTCACACAGCCACCTCGTTAGCTCATTAGATAGACGATAGGTATAATTTCGAAGAATCAAGCGCTTCAGGCCAAGAGAATGATCGCCCCTCTTAGGAGGGGGCGGAAGACAGATGACCGAAGACGGAAGGAGGGGGCCGGTCGATCTCTCATCAGAGCGAATGGGAGATTGATCGGTGCCCAACAAGGTGAGAGGTGACAGGTATACCTCTTTGCGATGTCAAATATCAACATCAGGGTTGGCGCGACGCTAGTAAGCAATAGCCTCCCCCGTGGCGGCAGCGCTTGGGTGAGATTGGCTCAATGCGTATAGTCTCCGATCGTCAGGGCGCAGTGTCTTTCTTATTCGGGAGTGGACCCAATCTGATGTGACGTTATGGGATATTTGGATTTTTTTTTTTGCAGTTTTCTTCTTTTTCGGCTTTTCTGCTCTTCTTCTGTTGCCTTCTTGGGACTTGGTTCATGGTCGTGGCACTGCCGTGGCTTCGGGTCTGGCAGGGATGTGGTGGAGGTCGGGACTACTGTCCATGAGATCAAGACATTGGCCCAAGACTAGGTTTTTGTGTGATTAGGAGGTAATATAGGTGTACTGGAGTATAGCGCAAACTCACCGGACAGTATCTCTTCTTCCCATATTCCCATTTGATAATCCACCAACCCATGTGGTTCAAGTTGATCGCAAAGCTGAATTAGGTCTTTTCCCATAGTCTCCATGCGATCTCGTCGAATTAGACTTGTATGCGCAGGTTGCTGACTTGTCGCAATCACTTCCATAATCAAATCCTTCTGCTTTTGACAGAGGGCTAGCCAGCATATATTGAATTCGCTCCATAGCTTCAGACGGTCGGGGTACTGGATGCTATCGTCATGGAGGAGGCCTATGTATCAAATAAGAAGGATTAGCCTCTCGTTGTAGACCCACCGAGGTGTCATATAATTCATGCATGATGCATGCCTGCAGGGTCGGAAACATTGGGGCAAAAAGAACAAGAAAAAGAAGGGTCTAGTTGAGAGTGTGACTTCTGTGCTACTAGGCGAGGACACTCATAGTAGACTGTAGACACTTGTTCCTCTGTCTTCTCCGGGGGCAAAAAAACAAAAACAATAAGAAATATTGCCGGTGAAAAAAAAAGAGTGCATCTTACCAAGATCCCGTGCATTGGTCACAAGCCACTCGGAAATTTCAATCAACGATCCTCCGGCCTCTACCAATCTTCCGGCTCGCGTTTGATCAAAAGTGCGGCGCAGGATGCGTTGGTATCGTCCGATGGCCCCCTCCAGGCTAGGCTGATCCGACTCCTGTTGCTGGGACTCTGTTTGGGGTTGATCCAATCGGTTCATGGACCCGGAACCGATTGCAGTGAAATCAGAGATCGGTGCAGGAAAAGACTGGGTGGTGTTCGGGCGTGCCATGGGACCCGGTTGGTTATAAGGCTGGAGTTGCGCATTTAGATAAGGCGAGAGTCCAGCGACCCCAGACCCTGCAGATTCCTCTGGCGCAAAATACTGTGGAACGGCAAATTGGTTCGACAGGACATCTATCGCTGCAGACTGCCGTGTCGGGTACTGTGGCACAACCTCGAATTGACCTTGGGTTGGACCCTGCTGACCGAACCCGTACAGCATGGTAGAATCATACGGTGAGAAAGCAGCAGGATCCTGAGGCTGCGCACGCCGTCGTTGTTGAATAGCCGGCGCTTGCTGAGGTCGTTGAGCCCGTACATAGTCCTGGGGTTGGTAATTCTGCAAGTCATTGGACTGCAGGGAACCGCCGTGGAAGGAGCTGCCTGTGTATCCGTAGTCGTAGGACATCGGGACTTGCTCCGGGGGTTGCGACATCCCCGTTTGGTCTCCACGTGGTTGTATGGCCGGGTCAAAACTATCTGTTGCACGACCAGGTGCTCTGCGAGCGGCATTTCCAGACCGAGACATTGACCTTTCATTCTGCTTCATACGTTGATCGCCATCCATGAGGCTGTCCCAGGATCGGTGCAGATCAAGCTCAGCCCAATGCTTGGGGGACAGCGGTGGGCTTGCGTAGTATGCCAGCTTGGATGATTTTTGAGGGGGATTCCAGGAAATCTTTTTTTTTCCCACAGAATTCTTCACCCTTTGGGGGGTGGGGGAGACAGAGATGGGAGGGAAAGAAAGGATGAGACGTGATCCTTGCCGTTCAAGTAGACATTCAAATCCTGTCCTCTGACGCAGCCGCGACACAGATTTAAGTAACAGAGAAAACAAATTATTGACACAATATAATCCAAAAGGGAAAAAAAAAATATGAAGAAAGAAAAAAGCAGATGAAGAAAGAAAGGGGAAAGCCCAGAAGTATATGTAATTAGGCAGGAAATCAGGGTAAAATCAGGTAGATAGAGATATTAAAAAGCTGAGTGATGGATCTGAAAAGAAGATGACGAGCTGATCGAAAGGATTCCCGTAAGAGTAAGATAGATAGATCAAGTATGTGTATAGTCCAGTCCTTGAATGGGTCTAGTATAGTATAAAAGGGTATAAATGGTGTATAAGAGTGGATAGTATAAGGGGGAAAAAGGGAAACATCAAGGGGGAAACAGAAGAAACTAGGGCTTTTTCCGGGCCAAGAGCGAAAATATAATCAAAATGTTAAAATGTTAAAATGTCAAATCTCAAATATAAAACATTCAAAGCCCTAAAATCATATAATATGATCGTCGATCGAGGATCTACCCCTAAACTCCATTTGGCGCTATAATCGGGAACCCAGTGCAATGGTTCCTTGGCCTCGGATTTTTTGACATTTTTGTTATTTATTGGATTTATCGGATTGTTTTTTTTTTTGGTCTATTAATTTTTGGATTTATTTAGGCGTTCAGCTCTCAAGGTCAGGTGGTATACTTTTTTTTTTCTTTTTTCTTTTTTTTTCGCCTCTCTCTCTCTGTTGTTGATTATCTAGTGTGTAACACTGTCTATGTTGCCTGGGGCTGATAATGAAGGAGAGTAAACATGAGACAAAATATTCTCCCCTTGCGTAGAATGTAGAAAGGGAAAATGGAAGGAAAAAATTAAAATAAAAAAAGCAAAAGTCCTTAAAGTATAACTACCTAGGTAAACGCAACTAAACGCAACTAAACCAAATAGTTAGCCCTGAAGCGACCAAAAAAAGGGGATGCTATTTACATTCCGGGGAGATTAGCCGGGCAGCTGCTGGAACCTCGCGGAGATGCATGATACTTGAGGCTGATATGAGGATAGAGAATGGCATAATACTAGTATAATAGTATAATAGGATAAAATAAGATCAGAAGTCATCTGGTTATTGCATATTCTATACATTACATATGTATACATGAAACTATCTAGTCCAATATAAATCAATCCGTAAATCAATTCAAATCAATTCAAATAGTTGTGGAGCATTGTTTGCCCGATTGGATCTGCAAAGGACGGCCACCTACATACGTCAGTTTCCTTTTCCTCGGGTTTCTGATTGCTCAAGTCTCAAGGGGGCCAAAAGCAATTATCGTTACTATGAAGTACCGGACAAAGCTATTTGTTTACTGTTGACTCCATACTCCGTACGCTTCCTATTTATTCCGGACCCTTTAGAAGTAATACCCTAATTGTCCCTGTCATATTCCACCCTAAACTGGATCCGACAATCTGGTTGAGATGGGGACAATCCACTAGACTATTCCTACGGATGCGACCTCTGAGATCCGGCTAGTTTTTTTAAGTAGACATGTTTATACTTCTTCTCTCTGACCCGCAAATGATCGGCCTACACAATTAACCTTACCTATTATCATTTAACCCACGGAGTACACACTCAGGTACTTGTCGTGAGGATATGAATTACTCTGTACTTATAATATATATAATTAATATTGGCGACTCACAAGCTCACATTGAACCCGAAACAAAATAGCATGATGTAATCTGCGGATGTACGACATGTGGAATAAATCAAATTCTCCAACAAAAAAAAGTAAAAGGAAGAAACCATCAAAAAATAAGTTAAACCATTGGACAGACAGATAGACTCGCGTGTACTCGGACTTCTAGACCACTGTGCTTCTCGGTATATCGCCCGCAACCAGGAGCCCGACACGTTGGATAGACCAACCGGTAACACAAAACACGAGGCTGGAACTGGGTATTATGGACTTGGGCATTTGTAATGGGGCGAAAAAAATGGGAATAATAATACACTGTTATTGTTGAAACAATCACCTTCGACTATATTTATACTACTACATACTATTATCGAGAAACTATATATCCTCCAGCGCCTACATATGTACATAGAGCCATGACCCCGTTTCAGGTTTAGATATCCTCAAACACGTCAGACGAAACATGCATCAATATCTAATAATATCAAATCTTAGAATCCAAACAAAAGCCTGGACAAAAGAAAATCTCCCTATTTCACCCCTCCAATCCCATGACAACCTAACAAAGGGGCGTAGGTACTAAAATCTCCCACCTGAAACACGACAAACAGACTACTGCTACCTACATCGGATGTTTTATGTAGAGGGTAACTAGACCGAAAGTAACATCCCCCCCCCCCCCCCACTTCAATGTTCTTTCTTCCTTCTATTCCTCTTCCCCGTTACCCTACCCTTCCCTCCCTCCCCTACCCTCGTAAATACCAAATTCTAATCAAAAATAGAAACCACCATTCCCTCGAAACAACAGTGCCTCGCCTTGTACGACTTCCACCTCGGACTGCAGACCCAGCGAATCCAGTGCCTCGGAATTCCGAAATTATCGTCTCACCACGCTCATCCAGTCCGGTTGCCCAGTCAGGAGCACGGACGTCGCCGAGACGGGGGTGGTCGATGGTTGGGAATGGCGTGTATGGGAATGGCGTGTAGATATAGTATGGTGGAGATACATACATACTTGTACGTACATCATAGGTACGGAGTAGTCCAGATGTACACGAAAGGTTATACATGGAAAAAATCGGGTTGGACATTGTAGCCGTTTCCACCACCTATATTTATCCTATGACATTAATAAGAGAGGAATATTTAAGCAAAAGACTCTGAAAAGATTACCGAAAAGACTCCACAAGGCCACAAACACGGCCGAGCATTCTTGTATATATATACCAGCGAATGTATATAATCTGCATAGACAACAATATACATGTACATATACCCAAGTATACCTACCCAGCTGCTTTTTTTGCCTTTTACCTTTACCTTCCACGCTTTCTTTTTCTTTTTACACATACCGGCGTGGCCACATGCACAGCCTACATATGTTGTATGCAACATGGATGAGACGGGAGCCAGGGTTCGGTTCGGGAGAACGGGAAGAACAACATAGAACAGCAGAAACGATGAACTGGGGGGTGTATGGCTTGCTGCAAAAGATTAAGGCAATAATACCATGCAAGATGCACCATCTCGACCCGCAATGTGCTAGGACGAACAAGGATTTGTCACTGTGGCTGTTTCTGTTACCCGACTCGTTGGTTGGGAGTCATCCGGTCCACGAGACTGCGGTCCAGAAGGAAAGGGATGGTTCGAGGGAGGGGAACTGGTTTTTGCCGAGGTTAGTTTGCGCGGAAAAAAATCAGGGTTGGTCCAGATGGGAACGGGGGTTGTTGCTCATGCGGCTGAAACGTCAAGACTTTGTTTTGGGTGTTGGTTGTTGGGATTGATGTTGATTGAAGCGTGGTGATATGAGGTAGGGACCGGGGTGTGTTGGTGATTTGTTGGAGGTCAAGTTGTTGAATTGTTGAGCTGAGGAGGGCGTTGTATAGTTTGTGGAAGGGGTTCGGGGTGGCTTATACTATACTCTAATATACCTCCCAGGGTAGCATTATGCACAGCCATTGACATTGGGTGCCTGAGCTGACGGAAAACAGCTGGAAGAAAGACAACCGGGAGAAAGAGGTCATGGGGAAGATAATTTTCATAAGATGTCCTTCCCATATTGGGACAGAGAAAATAAACTACAAACACGTCGCTGATCATTGAGTCATGTCATGTCGAGACCAAGAAAGAGAAAGCCGAGCACCAAGAAGAAACACCATTCACTGAATATATGTCGCCACTCAACCAGTGAGAAGGGCAATCATATTTGATCTGGGCCGAAGTCAGTACGAATACCTCCAATAAGATCGGATCAAAACATACTCAGTGTCATACTGAGGCTCACGTCTGTATTTTCCACCATATCCGTGAACTCCTCGAAGCTGATCTTTCCATCTTGATCCTTATCAGCCTCCATGATCGTCTTGTCAACGATCTGCTGCAGTTGCACGTCCTTGAGGTTATTGCCGACCATCATCTTCAGCACGATGAACAGCTCGCCGTTGGAGATGTAGCCGTCACGGTCAATATCGTACACCTTGAATGCGAATCGCAGCTTCTCTTGCTTGTTGCCCTTTGAGCTGAATGCTGACAGGCCAGTCACGAATTCCTGGAAGTCGACGTCACCGCCACCGTCTTCGTCGAAGATGGCGATCATCCTATCAAAGGGTCAGGGACTAGTCTTTATAGATATATGTAGATTGTAGATCGTGGGTGGGGGTGTGGGTATGGGTGTTCGGGGGAGCAACGAACCTCGTGGCGAGCGGGTTGGACGACACTTGGGGAAGGGAGAGGAACTCATCACGGTCGATAGTGCCGGAGGCGTCCTGTAGACTGTTTAGTATGCGAGAATATCTTCTGACAGTCTGTGCGGCGCAACCGACCTTATCCAGCTTCATGAAGCGCTTGCGCAGGCGATCCACTTCGTCCCGGTTGACTGTTGTCGCGATGTCAGCCCAGAGCCCGATCCATCACCATGGCACCTTATCCGACCGTGGAAAACGTACAGTTCGATGTAGACACAATGTTATCGAAGAGCTGGGTGGTACCCACGGAGCCGCGGCGTCTCCGCGCATCGTAAATCGCAGCAGCGTTGGGCTCATTGGGGGAGGAGGGCTGGTCCATGGTGGGTGGTTGGAGAGGGAAACGAGATGCAGCGACGAGGTGCAGTGGCGATTTATGCGACGGGGGTAGCAAATGGAGGTTGCAGGACTAGTGGAACAGCAAATACAAAGAGCTAGATCAAAGCAAGACAGTAAAATAGGAGGCAGAAGAGTTGTTATTGCCAAGGGCCCGGGGAATCTGATATCGCCCAGCCCCGCACTAACCGGATCCGGACAGGCAAGCGAGCCCCTGAGGCCGTGCACTCGGCCAAAACAGGCCACCGCCGGCTGACATTACAACGTCAACCCAACCGCTAGCCGTGAATCACCCCATCTTGAGTCGTCAATATCTCCCCCCCTCCATCAAATTTCATCTCAAAAATACGTCTACGAGAAAGCGCATGAACAGACCTTTCTGCTGATTCCCATTTTACCCCGTCCCCGCCCATGGTCGTTGCCCTACTGCGCGTCCCGACGCTATGACTCGGTACGGGGGCCTGGGGAGGACGCGCCCTAAAAAGCTCACCTCCAAGGCATCCATCCCCGTTGTCCGGGAGTCAGACATCGATGCCATCGACGATGAAATCCAGAGCTCTCTACAGCAGATCGAAACCGGCGTCGAAAAGGCCGAGGAGTCGGTGAGTCCCTAATTTTAGCCTCATCCCTATCCCAATCACGTGATACTATCGCCAAAATGACACGAGATTTTCACCCCAATATAAAATGACCCGCGCTGACCTAAGATCGTCTTAGGAAATTCACCTGCAACGCGCAATTAATGCCACTGCCCAAGGCAAAGTAAATGAGGCACACATCCCTACTCCCGAAACCATTCTCAGTAATCTTCAATATGACGAACTCTATCCTCCCATCTTCTCGCAACCTGCGACGTACATTCGCTTCTCCTCGACTGTCGAGGATTGCTGCGGATGCCCGTACAACATGACAGAGGAGGACGATGTCTTCCTTAAGATCATGAACCAGAAGCGCGATCCATCTGCTGGTCGTTGCACGGAGGATATCTTCGAGGAGGTCATGAATTTCTTCGAGGAGACGGCGCAGATGAAGCAGCCATACGCCTCCATCGATAATCCCCCGGTGTTGTCATTTGCAGAGATGCAAGACATGATGGATGCCACATTAGAAGATCCCATGAAGATGTTTGCGAAGGAGATATATGAGCACTGGAAGTCGCGCCGGATGGCTGTTCAAAATAACGCACTTGTGCCGCAGCTCAAGGTATGTTATATCCCATGCAATTGCCCACCCAGCATCACTAACGTCGATATCCGCAGTTCGAAACTGGTCAAGACACCGACGACAGTGATCCATTTGTCTGTTTCCGTAGACGCGAGGTTCGACAGATCCGCAAGACTCGTGGTAGAGATGCGCAGAGCGCCGAAAAGCTCCGACGTCTTCGCAAAGAGCTGGAAGATGCTCGCGAGCTCGTTGCTTTGGTGCGCCAGCGTGAAGTTGCTCGGAGGGAAATGCTCTCCATGGAGCGACACCTCTTCAAGCAGCGTGCTGAGGTCAAGGAGATGAAGCGCAAGCTCAACATCAAGGACGATGATGAGGACCTCATCAACCAAAAGGTAAGCATTGGTGCTGTAACCGCTCAATATATGCATATGCTAACGATTCTCCCACAGCCGAAAAAGAGAGTGCTCGATATGCCACCTCAACGCCCCAATGCTCCTCAACTGCGCATGCCCCTCAAGGCTGGGCAAGGTGCAGAGGATTTGCAACTGCTGGAGGATGTCCAGGCCGAGAAGGAGAACGAGATTCTGCGCGATATCAAGCAGAACATCACCAAACACATCAAGTGGAACGAGGGATACGTGGATCACACCCGTGCACCACTCTCTCCTTCTCCAGAAAGGATATTCGATGTGGCTACCTTCCGGCCTGCATTCACGGCACAGTTGCCCACTCCTCCATCATCAGAATCATCTGGTGAGATGGATACTTCCTTAGACGTCACCAGCCCACTCTTCTCTAGAGATAAGCTTGCATCGCACGCCATGGAACTGCACGATGAACCACACCGAATGCCATCCTTCCGACGACGAGTTGGACGTGGTGGCCGGTTGATGATTGATCGTCGAAACATGGGAGCCCGTAAAGTCGAGATGGATCCAATCAAGGCCGACCGATTCAAGTTCGACCAAGAAGATTCCGACGAGGAGCACGAATATGATACAGATGCGTACAGCATTCAAATCATGCAGCACCGGGCTATCACCATGGCCAAGGCGCGCGAACAGGCTGCAGTGGCTGCCCAGGCTCATGCGCAGGCGCAAGCACAGGCAGCCCAAGCACAGGCTCAGCGACGACTGCTAGACCAAAATGGTCAGCACCCAGGCTCGATGGGATCGAATCTCGGACCAACTGCCGTGGCAGTGTCAGAGACCTGAACAACTCTTTTCCCCTTTTCCCTCTTTCACAGCATTTGGCGGGCGTTCTCTTCGTGGCTCTGTTTTCCTCATCCCCTTCGTCTCTTTGTCTTTTTTTTTTCTCCTTTTACCACACTTGTAGTTTTATTACTCCCTCATGTTTCGATGATTTCCGCGGGCGGCGAAAGACAGCTGGTTTGATGCCCGACTTCTCCCTCTCGCGTTTCCGCCCACCCTTTCTCACACATCTCTTTCTCGACATTTCGTTTCGACGCAGGTGCTAGCCACTCGTGGCTGAGCGCGTCTGCATTTGTTAGTGTACATAGTATCTTTTTCTCCCGAATCTCGGTGGTGTTGGCTGGTGTCGGGCAGCCTTTGTATGATGGATAACCGAAGTTATGATGCAAGCGACGAATGGGAGGGCAAAGAAAAAGGCTCAAAAACATTCAGAAAATCTAAAACAATTTAATCACTCGCAAAAAGCACTTTTCTTTTGGTTCTGTTGGGGTTCAGTAGAACAGACTGATATCGGCCGTAGTATATGGAAGCGAGAGCAAAAGGCTTTCACACCCTCTGTGTCTTGAACTGTCGCGAATCACCACCATCGCCATTGGCAGAACGTTTCAATGAACCGGAAGTAGCGGGCTGCAGCATGCCCAAGACCGTCTGCAAGACCTCCTTCTCGCCAATGCGAACCTGCAAGGCCATCCGTACGCGACGAGCCGCCTCATCCACGTCACCAGTTTCAGGCAACGGAGAAAGCGAAGCCCTGAACTGGAGATCCGAGGCCAGAGACGTAGCGTATTGCGCCTGTCGCTTTTGCAGCGCGCTGATCAGGATAGCGGTCGCATTGGCGTCCAATACCGGTCTGGGAGCCTTGTCCTTAGACACACGCTGCTTGAATTCCTCGGGGGAGAGAGCCAGCGTAGCCAGAAGAACCACCAGCTCGGCTGGCAGGATGTCTTCCAAAGACGGGTTGGCGTTGACGGGTCTGGGGATTACATAACCGTCCTCAAGGATGTCGAGGCTTGAGAGGAACTCAAGTCGGGGCTGGGACTCGGGATCTGCGTTCGCAAGTCCTGCGGCTTCGCAGATGGTTTCCAATGACAGCTCAAGTACGTCGTAGACGGCGTAGTTATCAGTCACGTAGCCGTATCGGCGGAGGAGATCCGCGCGGGGGATCTCTCCGTAATCATTGAAGATTTCCTCGCCTTGTTGAATTGGCTTGATTGCCTTCATGACTAGGGCACCTTCTTCCTGGTAGAGACGAGCCTGATGAAAACGGGTTAGAATTGGGGTTGAGGAAAAAAAAAAACTTGTCTAAACTCACGTTGTTTCGGTCCGCATCAGCGTTAAGCAGATCCGCGAGCGGGACCATACCCTTAGGCAACTGCTCCTCCTCTTCGTCATCAGTCATGTAGCTCTCATCATTAGCCTCTCCCTCATCGTCATCGTCCTCGGACTTTTCGATGTCAAAGGCATAGGCCATAATGAGGGATCCCATGACGTGGCCCACTTGGATGAGGGCAGCGTCACCAGCATCGCCCTCCCAAGACGCAAGACCAGGAGGAGGCGGGAAGAGATCGGGCCTCTTGGCCAAAATAGGAGCGATGGAATCCCTGATTGACTCCTCGGCGTTTGACCGACCAATCTTCTCAACAATAGTGCTAGCCTGCAGCTCCTGGAGCTCAGCCGGCGACCAAAACATCAGGGTGTCAAAACGTGAAGGCAAAACCCTGAAATACGGAGCCCATCTCGACTTTTCCCCTTGTAGGTATTCATACACCATGACCAGCATCAGGGAAAGCCACGGACCCATCTGCTCCTCCAGATTCTCCCCGAGCAGGGTCCTCAGCTCCGAGTTCTGCACGGTGAGAACCATGGCGCGGGGGATCGAGAATAGTTCTTCACCTTCCGGGATGTTGCTTTGTGCCACTATAGCCCAGGGAATATATTAGAGACTGATTATAACATTTATGAAACCTTCACTTTTGAGGACTCCGTAGACGCTTTTGTGTGTTTGGGGAATATATTTTTTGGACACTTACCGACACCACGTCCGGCTCCAGTTGCCCGAAGATCTGCAAGTCTGAGCTTGGGGTTGAGCTGCACACCGGGGCTGGCTTGCAGCCATGACATGAAGTTGTCAGACTGTTGTTGAAAGCCCTCGGCGTCGGGGAAGTGGGCTGTCGAAGACATGACGGGAGAGATTCCCTTGGGAGGGAAAGGAGGAATAGGGGGGAGGGTGTAGAACGAAGCCACAAATGAAGTGGATACCAGTAGGGAAGAAGAAAATAATGGAGAAGAGGGGAAAGAAGAAGAGAGTCGGGAGAGTATGCAAACTAAAGTCGAGCAGGGTAGCTCGGGTTTAGTTCGGGCCAACCGACGGGTGCCGCTTTTAGTTCCGATAACGATAACGAAAATCATATCACAGGTCTGCCGGGGTTTCATACATGGTGTATGATTTGATTTGATTTCATTCGATACACTCTCTCATTGATATCTTGAAATACCGCCCATCATGATCGCAATTGGCATGGAAGGCTCTGCCAACAAATTGGGCATTGGCATCATGCTGCATCCCAAGGATGGAAGCGCCCCGCAGGTCCTCGCCAATATCAGACACACCTATGTCTCCCCGCCAGGCGAGGGCTTCTTGCCTAAGGATACAGCGCGCCATCACCGATCATGGGTTGTGAAGCTGGTCAAACAGGCTCTCAAAGAAGCTAAGGTCTCTGTCGACGATGTGGACTGCATTTGCTTCACTAAGGGACCCGGAATGGGTGCCCCGCTACAGAGCGTGGTGATCGCCGCGCGGATGTTGAGTTTGCTTTGGGGCAAAGAGTTGGTTGGAGTGAATCACTGTGTTGGACGTATGTATTCATACACATCAGCTATAGGCAGCGCCTCCTATTTGGAGTTGGAACTCGAACAAACCACTAACAATGTGAATCTCTAGACATCGAAATGGGCCGCCTCATCACCGGCGCAACAAATCCAGTCGTCCTATATGTGTCCGGCGGTAACACACAAGTCATCGCATACAGCTCGCAGCGGTATCGCATCTTCGGCGAGACCCTCGATATGGCAGTAGGAAACTGTCTAGATCGGTTCGCGCGCACACTACACATCTCCAACGACCCGGCGCCAGGATATAATATTGAACAACTAGCGAAGCAAGGAAAGCAGCTAGTCGATCTCCCCTACGTCGTGAAGGGCATGGATTGTTCATTCTCCGGGATCCTGGCTGCGATTGATGGCCTGGCTAAGCAGTGGGGGCTAGGCGGGGAGGAAAAGGCGCGAGAAGATGAGCAGAAAACCGTTGATTCTACAACTGTCACGGACGAGTCACTGGAAAGCAAGCCAACGCGCGCAGATCTATGCTTCTCCCTCCAAGAAACTGTCTTCTCAATGCTTGTTGAGATCACCGAGCGCGCAATGGCGCATGTCGGATCAAAGCAGGTTCTTATTGTTGGCGGTGTTGGCTCGAATGAGCGTTTGCAAGAGATGATGGGTATTATGGCGCGGGATCGTGGTGGAAGTGTCTATGCGACAGATGAGCGGTTCTGCATCGATAACGGCATTATGATTGCACAGGCTGGTATGCTGGCATATGGGACCGGGTTCCGGACCCCTTTGAGCGAGAGTACTTGTACACAGCGGTTCCGTACGGATGAAGTGTTTGTGAAGTGGCGGGATTGATATCAATCAAGGTCTTGTCTGAACCAAAAGTATATCTATCATGTGTTATGAATTGAGCGAGTCAGATCTGATATCCTTTTGAATTCGGTTAGATAAATTTGGAAAAAAAGTTATTCAACATTCACCACTCATCTCAAGTGGGTTTTCCAGACATTTGTAATATTCTTGCATAAATCCAAGTGCCTGTACAGTTGTATGATTTGCCCATGATCAACTCCCGAATCCTTTCCCAACACCCAACACGAAAGTAACGCCAGAGAAAATATGCAATATATGGTGGTCTCACTGAGATGCATTGTTCAACGCACATTCATGTGTGTTGGCTGTGGTCAATGACTGGGTGATCTAGTAGTGGGATTTAGTTGCCGTTATGGGTAAGGAACCCGAGAACACCTGGACATAGGAAGCAGGCTGGCAAGGGCCAACGAGTCGAACAAGGCAGGAAATTGCTTGTAAATCTTTTTATCTCTGCCAATCGGATAAACCACAACATGTCCGAGGCAGTATTCGGTAAAAAAATGTACGCATGCAATTAAAAACGGCCTATATGGTTGGACATAGCTCATTCTGTGATATCGCCAGTCGGTTTGTACAAAATAGTCGTGACATACTGCAGACACGAGATTAGTTAATCCACGGAAAAGTTTATAGAGCAGTGACTTACTTTTCTTTTATACCTGGTCGTCACACTTGTAGCCAGGACACCGTTCTTGATACTGCTCGTGGCGAGGTGATTCAGGACAGTGTGGTTCGGGTAGTTCAAAACACTGCTATCGTCTTTCATGGGAGTTGTGCCATTGAGAATTGACTTACCCAAGAAGAGAGGTAGACTGGGAGGGGTAGCCGTATCTCCAATGACATTGGCAGCCTGGACATAGGCCGGACTATCTTCTTCCTTATCCAGATCTGCGAGGAATTGAGGAATGGCATCACCGAAATCACCGGGTGGCACCTCTTCCTCAATTTCTTCCTTTTCTAGAGGGTGGTCCTCGGTATCGCCTGGATCCTGTTTAGAGGAATCCGGGACGGTGTGTGGAGGGGGAGCTCCCGGCTGAACGGTGGAGTCCTTGTCATGAGCATCATCTGCACTGATTTCAATGTAGTTGACCAGATGATTAGTGAAGTCGACGGCAGTGGGAAGGCTATCCGCAGCGCGCATTGTTCCATCGACAATGAATTTCAAGTGGTGTGTGCCAGGTCGAAGGTTCAGAGTAGTAGACATAACGGACGGATTTTTTTCACTGTCGTCGAGTGTTAGTTGAGTCTCGGGAATCCCAATCATGCCATAACCAACCTTCTGTGCAGACGGAACTTCTTCTCCCAGTTAACAAAAGTACCAGTAACATAGACCTTCTCAGCAGGCGCTGTCCATTCGATAACGACCGGGACGGCCTTGCCCGCGCCGCTGATGGTGTATGGCTGGAGCTCATCAAGCAACTCTTCCTCTTCAATAGTCGTATGACCTGCAGCTAGAGTACTCGGATCCATCTGTTCATCCAAGAGTCGATCCGCGGGGAGCGACTGGATATGCGAGTCCTCAGGGCCGGCGACGGGCGATCCAGGAGTGGTGTTAGCATCACCAATTGGCAATGGCAAGCGCGGGGGATGTTGTAGGTGTGCCGATGCGCTATAGTACGAGTTGAGGGGCGGGGCCGATGGTGCCACAGGATCGCGCCCCGGGACATGGCGCGAGACCGGGACCTGGACCGGGTTGGAGTGGTCGCGGATTGGGATGTCCTTGATCGGGGAGGGCTCGACTCGACGTGCATCTTGTGGCGGAGCCTTCTCTATGTTCTTTGGTGAAGATTCGGGGACATTTCGGGATTGTAGGCGCTCTTGCACGGATCCTTGATATCCTGCCGAGTGCCCAGCGGCTGTCTCCTTTGTGGCGGAAGGATCGGCCGCGGTGGCCTTAGGGACCGCGATTGTGTTGAGAGATGATCGACGGGCAACTTTTCGGTCGCTTGTAGAGCTGTGGTGGGCATGGGCGTGGTGCGCGTCGCCCACCGGGCCTTTGGAAGGGTTGTTGCCCATCGAAGGCGGGGAAAGGTGTGATGACTTTGGGCTGAACTTTTTGCTGGGAGGTGGGGGAAAAGGGGTGTCGAACTAAGTCACAATGGCGGGTTGGAGAAAGACACGTCCGATACCAGCTCAAAGTAAGGATTGGCGGTGGGCAGTAATCAAAGTTGATTGATGTACTCACATTGTCTAAGTACAGGAGACGCCGATGACGCCGGAGGCCCAATCGGGTAACATAGGGCTTAGGGCTTGGAAGTTGACCCGCGGCGCGTGTTACTTGGATATCATAACAGAGTCGAGATGCATAGATTGATTTGCTACATACCTACATACCTTCATAATAATCATGGACTGGGTATCCATTCTAAAATATCCTCTGTCCCTCGTTCTTGGCTTGACAATTCAATTACTGTCCTACTTGTTGTCAACCCTTCTCTACCTCGCATCCCCAGTGATCTACATTGGACATGTCGTCTTGTACCTGACACTGCTTCCATTGCGTATCCTCATTAAGTTAGAGGTATGTTTTGAGACAGTTATCTATGCTGTTCCATGCCTTCATATCGTAGCTCTTTGGTGGTAGCATTTACTAAGCTCTAATAGGCATTCATCTATTTCATGACCGGGGCTGTGCTTGTCGGGGCCACTATAGGAATGATCCTACATTTCACCGGCAGCACCATATCACAGTTCCTGCAAATTGAAGAATCAGATGAGCCACGGCGGCCTCGTGTGAAACGGGAGCGTCTATATTCTGAACTCCAGCATCCATCCTTCGACTATCTAGAAGCCCAGATGGAGGATCACAAGTTCTTGCCCTACTCGACGATCTTAGAAGAGGAAGAGAATAGCCATGAGTCAGGTTAATGTGCAGATATTTCTTGAGCCTAGTGTATGATATTATAATAAGATGCAAATGAGCCTCCGTGGCGGGCCAGAAACAAACCTGTCATTAAACTGCCAAGAATCCAATTAGGCAATGGACGCGATCTGTCCAATCCGTACGTGACATTATATTCCACCTGATAAAGGAACAAGAATGATCGGATGCTTATACGGCCTTGTCATGTCTTTTTGGTGGTCTTTTTGGTGGTCTTTTGGCATTGGTGGACCAGGGCCCCAATATTGCCTAATTGGGTCACATATGCGATCCAGCCAATCACATCATCCACATCTAGTCTCCAACAATACAAGGTAAGATGTATATAATATCCGTAAAATCCATCATCTGAGTGTCACAATTGTTCATCCTCTTTCATATTCCAAACTCCTCTTTTTTGCAATATCAAGCCCATCCCAAAATGGTCCGAATCAACGCTTTCGCCGTGGAGCAAGTAAGCAACCCCCAACCCCCAAACCAATCACCTACCTAGTTACACAGCAACTAACATCTAGAAGTGGATGGACCTCTATGAAACCAGTGCGAAGCACAACCTCGCCGAAACATGCTGCGCATCCATCTCCCTCAACGATCTCCTAGCCCTGTCCCCGAAAAAGGATTTGATAGACTTCACGCAGAAGCAAGTCTACGGCGCGATCCGGGGATCCGAGGCACTGAGAACAAATATCGCGAACTTGTATTCGCAATCTGGATCTACTGAGACTAGGCCCGTCTCTGCTGATCGAGTCCTCGTCACAAACGGTGCCATCCAGGCTAATTTCTTGGCGCTTTATACTCATGTTGGGCCGGAGGATCATGTTATTTGTCAGTATCCGACCTATCAGCAATTATACTCTGTCCCTGAGTCTTTCGGGGCGGAGGTTAGTCTGTGGCGGTCGGACGAGGCGAATGGGTGGGGGATGGATTTGGAGAAGTTGAAGTCATTGATTAGGCCGAACACGAAGATGATTATTTTGAAGTATGTATGACTCTTGGTGGTTTATTTGGTTACTGGATGTATACTGATTGGAGTCTATAGCAACCCCCAGAATCCCACTGGGGCGATTCTTCGTCGTGAGGAATTGCAGGGGATTGTGGATATCGCGCGTGAGCATGGTATCCTGATTCATTCCGATGAGGTTTATCGACCTCTATTCCATTCTCTTGACTCAGATCAAGAGATTCCTCCCTCGATTCTTGAATTTGGGTACAAGAATGTCATTGCAACGGGTTCCATGTCCAAAGCTTTCAGCTTGGCCGGTATCCGATTGGGGTGGATTGCTTCGCCGAATCCTGAGATTATCGAAGCTTGTGCCTCTGCTCGTGATTATACGCTTATTTCGGTTGGCCAAATCGATGATAGCGTGGCAGCTCATGCATTGTCCAATCCGTGCGTGGAAAACCTGTTGCAGCGCAATCTTCGCCTGTCTCGGCAGAATCTCGATGTCCTTGAGGCATTCATCGAAGAGTACAATTGGGCTATGAAGTGGACAAAGCCGAAGGCCGGAACGACTGCGTTCATCAAGTTTGTTGACAGGAAAGGTAGGGCAATTGACGATGTCGTGTTCTGCCAGCGACTCCAGGAAATGACTGGTGTCATGCTGGTCCCTGGAAGCCAGTGTTTCGGGGGTGGTGTGGACTTCCGCGGATATGTGAGGTTGGGCTATGTCCAGGACAACCAGGTACTAGTTGATGGATTGATCACACTGAGACAGTTCATGCGTGATGAGTATGAGAAGCTGCCGCTGGCCTTGGGTATATAGACAATGATCAGGCGTTTGCTTTATGTATCATTGTCTTCCTCACTTTGTCCAGTACATACGACCATAGGGTGTGGAGAATAGGGCTTCCTATCCGCTCAGTATTAATGATGCCAGATAAAGCAGGGGTAAAAGGGTGGGAAATTTTAATAACTGCCATCGATGCATTCATAATTTAATTGATCCGCTGTTATCAAATCCCCTGGATACCCTGCTCAGCCGCGGCTGGAGAGTTAATAGGCAAAGGTAGACTAAAAGGGAAATACAAAGAATTGTGGGTATCAGGGGAGCTGGTATGAGGAACGCAAAAGAAAGGAACTTGCAGGTTGCAGCGTTGCCATAAACATCTAGGGGAAATATAGTACGCTCAGAGGGCTTGCTGAGGGGTTAGAATAGAACCAATTCCAACCCAAGATTCGCAAAATAGATATCCCAGGACAAGGATGTCTCGGATGCCCAAAATTTACTCAGAAGCTCTCGTGCTCTTGTAAAATTTCCCATCCCAAGACTTTGCATGTCGCCCATCCGCTTGTGGATAAACTCACGTTCCCTGGTATCGTTGGTTTCACAGCCAACACTGAACATAGGCCAAAGGATCAATATATTCGTAGAAGAGAACGGTGGGATGTCTTCAACTGCGGATATGACCTTCCTGATGTCTTCCTTCACCGTTTCGTGGTTTTTTGGGAGTATTTGGACTCGGCGGTGGAGGTGTAATAAGGCAGCGTGTACGAAGGCAAGATGTGTACTCTGCAGCTCAAGGGAATCTCCACCAGGAACACTGCACTTAACAAGGGAAGAGATCTCAAGCTCAAGCCTTCGGGATTCTTCCAAGATGTCTTGTTGCATCGCAGGCTCAGTATGAGATTGGCGCTGCACCAGTTGAGATAGCCGTGCAAGCAGCGGAGCCAATTGCAAGGAGTATCCGCATATATCGTCGACATGCGGGCTCAACAGATCAAAAGACCTATCCAGCAGCCCTGTATCAGAGCTCATTACACCGCTAGTGCTCAACCCGGATAATCCAGCGAGAACATCCATTGTTGTAAACCATTTGATCAAACATTGAATGTAAGGATCAGCGATTCGCGACGTTCCTTGAGTATCCAAAAAGGCACTCAATAGACGCATCACCCCACCAAGATGAGTCCGCCATGTCTGCATATTCCCATTGCACACATCATTAGTGCACAAAGCCATGGCTGTTGTCACAGTCTCAGCCGTCAGTGTCGCATTCGTTTCACTGAGCGCCGAGCGCAGGCTAGAAATGGACAAGTTCGTGAACCTCAAACAGGATACCCTTGACTTTGGTCCTGTGTCTTGGACAAGTCGGCTGTGGTGACTGCATGCAGATGCGAGGAGGGCATAGAGAAGATGGGGTGTCTCTAGGGAACTCGCAATGATTCTTTGCAGGAAGAGCGCTGGAGCTGCGGGGAACAGCCGCGGGGCGGTTTCGGTGTGAAAGATGTGCATGAAAAATTGAGATTCTTTTGATGATAGAAATGGTGATAGGTTTAGAACAGGCTGGTGAGCGATAGGGTTTAGGCTTTGGTTGACGCTCTCATTGTGGCGATTGGCTTCACCCGGCCTTGTGTGGGTGATTACATTCTGGCTGATGATATTGATATCGTATTTGCATTCTTTGGGAAACCGCGTGCAGCGCGAACAGATAGGTTTCTTCAGGTCACACTAGATATGGTATTAGCGATGTTTAGATGGCCGGCAAGAAATTCTTTACTTTGACTTTTTTACGTCGGCATTCTGTGCAGCCATCTCGCCTTCTTTGGGGGATGGGGCTATCTTTACCAATCCGATGGCTTGGCATAGCCAACCGAATTTATGGTAAATGTAGGGAAGATGGAGAAGAGAAGTAGAGAAGTAGAGAAGATCGGAAGAAGGTGCAGATAGCAGTTCCCACAATTTCCCGAGCTAAGTACCCGATCCAGTCATATTGCGGCATTGCTGAACAACGGAATTGTTTAAATATTCTTAAATATTCTTTCCTTATAAAAGTACAAGGATATTCGCTTACATGGCTTTCTCGTGTCTTTTTAGTACCGCTTACATTAACCACAAAATTGCGGTACCTTGATGCTGTTGGATTTCTTTTGAGTTATCATATGGTGAAGTACAGATGAATACCATGGGAAAAAGTATGTTCTCGGTCGTGGTTCTGCATAGAATCGTCGAAATTATCGAATGACTCATTAACGTACAAAACATTGATCTCAGTAGCACCCTAGAGAAAAGTGCGCCTACTACAACCGCCGTGACATGTCGCTTGTCTTGTATATCCCAACTTCTCTTGTCCGATAAGCGGAGAAATGTCAATATGTTCGTCCAGACGTCAATTTGACAAAAACACGCCGAATGGGCTCACTATTTAGCCATAAAAGCCAAACAAGAAGCGTGGTGAGAGTTGGAACCACGAGAAGCCAGTAAAGCCAGAGATTATCGAATACGCCTATGGCTTCTCTATTGAGGTCGAAAAAGTTCATGCCAAATCATCCATTCGATTATTACAAGCTTAACCGACACATCCATGTCATCACTGTCATCACCCCATGATAGATAACCATTTCCGATCCTGGACAATAGAGTAGGATACAATCAAATCAATCCAATTTATTGTGCTCGGAATATTTCAATTGTAATCAACTTAAAGATCTCAAGTAGATCTAGCAGAACGTGTGGTATAATGTAAAACAATCAAAACCAAAGCCCCCTCGCAAAGGGCTACCGTAATCAAACGTATACCCTGCTATTTTGACTTAGGATATTCCTGATTTGATTCAGCCTTACCATCTACCTGATCATATGGAGGAGGGCCATCAAAGGTCCTCGTACTTGTACGGCTCATTGACGGCTGGTAGGTCGATTTGGATTGTGCCTGTGGTGAAGGATCGTATGGCGGAGGGTCATCCATGGTCTTTGAAGTTGTACGGCTCATTGACGGCTGATAGGCCGATTTGGATTGTGCTTGTGGCTTAGACTTGTTCACATTGCTGTCATGGCTTGAGCGAGGCTCGTGTGGAAGATCCGGTGGGTGGACATAAGGGTCTTTCTTTTTGCTATTATCCTTATAGCCCATTCGCCGCTTGTTTTCAAGGAAGAACTGTTGCTGGGAAGCAAGTCGGAGTCTTTGGGCAGCGGGTTGGAGACTTTCCTTATGCTTCCGCTTTTCTTCTTGCTGTTCAGCGTAGGCCCTAATAGAGAATATATGAGTATGAAAGTGACAAGTATGGGTGGAAGACTTGAAGAACGAACTCGGATGCAGATTGGACGAGTTCAGAGGCACTAGGCCCAGTACTGCGATGGTTGGTAAAACTGAACATTTCAAAGGAGAAGAAGGAGGTTGGAAGCTTGGATTATTGAAGATGTGACGTTTTGAAGACCGGGAAACCGAGGGGTCCACGGGTATTTATTATCGTCACTGGAAGCTCAGGCCCCACACGGGATCTTGACTCCGCCACGACATGGATCTTCGCCAAGATTATACAACTCACGTAAATGTCCGAGGGGGCCAAACTTACATGTGTACTTTGTGTCGACGGACTGTCGCCTTTGAACTACGTCTCGGAGAACAGACCATGTCCCGGTTGAAGCATCGAAAGGCTATTCTTGGTTGTTTTTCATGATAATCTAATAGCATGTGCCTCGTACACCTGAAATGTACATTGTAGTCAGTAAGCTTGGCCCCCTGATTGCCAAGACTGTGGGGTAATTCTATATTTACTCAGCCAAACAGAAAGTCCTGAGGTTGGGATTTTACGCCGTAGGAAAGATCTGCACAGGGAAAAAAATAGAAAAAAAAAAAAGAAAAAAGAAAAGGAAAAGAAAATCAAGTCTGGTGTGGATCTGGGTTGAGATTAAAGCGCTACTGTATGGGCTGAATATTCGGGTGAAGAATATCAAGGCCCAAGGGTAAGTAAAGGAGTGCCCTGAAGAGAGGCTGAATAGAGCGAGTCGCCCGTGCCCGAGCCAAGCGCACTAGGTCTTTAGCGTCGCATGACTGGGGCCGAGTAGGAACCCTTCGGCCAAGGAGACACAATTTGCAGAACTCCAGAAGCGTCTAAACATCGATATACACCTAAATCTCAATTACATTTCATATATATGGCCACACTCTGAATAATGCCTTGGAACTACATTAACTTGCGCTTCAGCGGCGTACTGCTTCGGCCGTGCCAGGAGTCGAAAAAAATAGCATCCATCGTGTTGTGACCTCGCATGATTACTTCGCGGTCGTCAGAAAGCCATCGGCCCGATCCGATAGCCTGCTGTATGTCTTATCAAAGGTCTCATCTTCGCCAACGCAGATTTTGTAGGAGACTCTGGCATATCTTTCAGCTTGGGACGCGAGAGTTGGTGCGAGCTCTCGATATGCGAAGCACAGAATCATCCAACATCCCACAACGCCATCATTCATCAGCCCCCATTTTTTTAACAACCAATGGAGCATTTGAGACACGAGGAAGATTTCCACCTTTGATAACGAAGCCAAGTGACTCGAGGGTCTTCAATGCAAATTCCACACTCTTTTCGAGTTTTCGGGATGAAGCGTAGATCGCAGCGAGAGACAGGTATGCCGAATCTAGGGTAAGATGAGGGAATTCAGAAGCTGGTTGGGAATATGTGCCTGCAAGGTTGGAAATTCTATCTTCAATCTTTCGCAAGTTCATCTTGGGTGTCTTGAACAATCTTTGAAGGTCGGCCGAGATTCTGTTCCGGGTTGATAGAACACTGCTGCTAGCACTTTGTGCTTCCTGGCATAATATGCAATCGCACTTGAAGCCCCAGTGCTGTAGGTTGAGGGGAAATTCTTTTGGATCACGGGAAATCGGCGATTTGTACCAGAAGGTAATTTCGGTGTTAGAAGGCAGGTCCCGTGAGGCACGAACGATCATCATGTCTCCAATAAAAGAGCGGCGAGCATTGCTCAAGCAAGAGTGATTGATGTATGATGCCATCGACCAGACCCCACAGGAATGGAATTGCTTATTGGTCTTTTTGGCCGTATCATCATTCCCTTTCATGCAGCCTATGTGACTCTCGCGAGAGGAAAGTGGGCACCCAAAGCTGTTCAGAAGAATGATTCTCTCAACCAGGAATCTGGAGGGTTAGCTTTGGTACCAAGATGGGAACGCAGTGACATACGTATCTACGACGGGTATGCCGTCCACTTCTAGCACATCCACTGATTTGTATGTGCCATGATGAAGATCGACAAAGTCTGGTATCAGGGACGGATTCTTATGCAGCTTCTGGGTGATCAATTCAATAAGCTCGGCTTGAGTGCCAATCGTAGCTTCGTTCATGTCGACATTGAGTAACAGACGGAGATCTTGCGAGGTATCTTCATCGTAGAAAGCGTGAGAAAATGCCTTTTCGCAGAGCAGAAGTTCGCCTGCCTTCACTGCCTTTGTTGTGAAGAGTCCTCTCCCATGAGACTGAGTCTGTTTGACAGACACAGGACCAATGTAGGTGCCGCGGTCAAGCGTCGGGGGCCGACGCTTCTTGGCCTCCAGTATCATTTTCCCGAACTCGTATTTTCCGCTATCCTGTTCCATAAGCCGAGCAGATGCTCGTGAATACTCATGTGCGGCCTGAGTGTTATCTGGATACTTCTCTGCAAGTATTGCGTGAGTTTCACATGATTCCTTGAACCTTCGAAGTTGATACAGCCCCTGAGCCTTCCTGAAGAGACCTTTTTCTGATAGCTCTGAGACCTGCAGCACACGATCCACATCCTTCAGCGCTGCATCAAAGCGGTAGCTTTTCAGAAAGGAAAGGGAACGGTTGAGCTGCGCTATTACTGCCAATTCTGACGAAGGATGGGCGTCCAAAGTCTTGGAATAACTAAATTATTATTAGCATCCTCTTTCAAACACAGCGATATTTTGTAGCTTACCATTGGATTGCCGAACGATAATCACCCTGACTAAAATGCTCACTTCCTTTCACCTTCCAAGAAGTGGCGTTCTCGTCACTCCCCGTCACACTTTCCCTCCAGGATAACGGAACCAGGTCGTCAAACTCGGGGACAAACCAGACATCCGAGAGATGGTCCACTCGAATCCCGTAGTCTCCGTCTGCCATCACTTTCACATAGGGTTCTTTCACAACAAGAACCGTACCCTCTCCGAGGCCGTGCGCACTCGATAGCTCCTGCTGTTGGTTGTAGAGCTGCAGCATAAGAACACTCCCATCTTCATCTTCCACGATGGCCATCATGGCGGTCATCGTATCTGCCGGAGTCACCGTTCTTATGAGGAGATACCGCTCCCTATGATGAGTTTCAAGACACAGGTTTTTGATCATAACCTTGCTAAGCTTGCTGAAAGGGGTATGACACGGGGGGTAGGAAGGTGGTAGAAACGAAGACCGGATATTCACCGTACTATCGGGGGATTTCGTATTCGTCATTTGACGAAACATGAACTGCATCAGGATCTCATCTCTGGACTTTGGGGACTTTGCTGGACGGCCCTTGAGTGCTTGCGCGTTCTTCAGATTTTCCTTATGTACTCGAAGATATCTGAAGTACTCCGGAACATTGGAGACGTCGTAGGTATCCATGCTTGTGAGAGAAAGTCCAGGCAGTTCCAAATTGTATTGAGTACTGAAGAAAGGTGAGGAAAAGGTAAGAAGAAAGGATTTCAACCGCTATGAGCAATATTTAAGGGAAAGGTGATAGAAGTGAATGCGTTGTACAAACCCAGGTGGGGTAGGAGGTGACAGGGGGGTTGACTGGCAAGCAACGCATCGAGCAAACAGGCTGAATTATAACCCAACCACCTGGTGGGACACTAGAAGTAGCAGCGAAAAGTACAAAAGTCCGGGGTATTTTTGGTTTTGGATACTTGGGATAGGGCGTTGCACCTGTGGTCATTATTAAATTAATAGACGAGTAGATAGATAGCTAGGTCTATTGGCCTTTTGCTGAAATAGCACGGACGGATACTCACCTTTTGCAAGGACATCCCAATACAAACCATAGCAAACCACAAGTATATACAGAGTATGCGGACGCTAGTGTGACCAGACCACACTTTAACCCTTTTTATCGTTGACAATCTCGAGATTCTCTATCCCGAGACAAGCTAGACAATGCTGAGTGTTACCTAGCATTGGGGAGGAGTATTTTTAGTAGCCCAGTAAGTCGTTCAATAACTAGTTACCTGGAATCGACAAATAAAGCTTACATAAGTGTTTCGGATCGGTTTAGAGCCCGAAACCCGAAACCCGAAGGTTGAACTTCTTGCGCCTTTCCATGAACGCCATGTAACATTCTCAAACATTCTCGGATATCATGGAAGGTCACCGGCCAAGGTCTTTCGCTAGGCCAGCAGTAAGAAGAGGCGAATCGGAGTTTCTACCAGATGAAGGTGCGAATATGGGTGCAGGCAGCGCAGAAGAGAGCCTGATATGGGAACTGTTTGCATCTCAGCCATCATTAGATTGGTTTGATGTACCTTCCCTCCGAGATAGTTTTTCAAACTGAGTCCGCATGCTTAGAATGTATTCAGGATATATGCACGATTACATGGGATTGTAAACCCTACTTTTTCGGATTTCTTTTCTAATCAAGTTTTAATAATACAAGTATATAAGAAAGGAAGTTGAAGAAAGACACGCAGATAATAGAAACTAAAAGTAATCCGAGATCCCCCCCTTTGTTCTCATAGAATCCTCTGGAGTCATGGTCTTGGATCACAACACAGCACAGCCATGTGGAATTTGAAGAAATAAGAAGTGCTTCTCAATTCTTCACAGATTTCCACTGCACGAATAATGTTCCAAACAATGACAATGCTCCCATAGCAGCCGACACATAGAAGGCTGCCACAAGACCACCATTGTAGGCAGAAATAACCCGTGGCAACATGTCCGCCGGGATAAGATTCTTCAAAGCCGTGGCACCGATGTCAACAACGTGCTGTGGATCAAGTTCTCCTATACCAGAGAGATTCTTCAAAAGTGCGTTTGTAAACACATTTTGCGCCACAGAAACGAATACAGCTCCACCAAGAGTCTGCGAAAACATGACTGTAGCTGTCGCAATGGGCACATCGGCAGGTGGAAGGGCCCTTTGAACAGCTATCAGTGCCTGCTACATACCAGTTCCCACCCCAGCACCAAAGATAACCTGATAGCCAATCCATTTACCACTCCCTGTGTCGGGCTGGAAGGTGGACAAAAGGCCTGCTCCGACTGCCATGAGCAAAGATGAAATAATCATGAAGGGGGTATAATAGCCGAATTGTGTAACACAAGCCCCTGCCACAATAGACAAGATGACTTGAGCAAGAAGCATGGTGAGGTTCATGATGCCTGATTTCACTGCTGAGACACCTTTGATTGCTTGGAACCAGATAGGGAGCTATATTTTTGTTAGTTTCAGACCATGTATGATTGATTTTGGAACACCCACGTAGTACACCAGGGCAAAAAAAGCCGCACCGAGACAGAAAGTGAATGAAGAACTTCCCCATACATTGCGGTTTGCAAAAATGCGTGGTGGAAGTGTGGCGTTCTCCTGTCGCCAGAGTTGCACACAAACGAAGACAATCATCAGAGCTCCGAAAACGACGAATAAGGCAATTATTCTTCCGTTGTTCCACTCATAAGCGGTGCCACCCCATTGCAATGCCAAGAGTAAGCATATAATAGACGGAATGAAGAAGATCGTGCCGATGATGTCAAACTGCTGGATCTGCCCCCAGAGAGATAAAGTCGATTTCACTCTCGGGGGCGTATGGTAGAAGCAGAGCAAGAAGATAAATGTGACAGCGCCGATTGGGAGGTTGATAAAGAAGCACCAGCGCCATGAGACATGGTCTGTAAAAGCTCCGCCCATTCTGGATGTTTTGTCAGTTCGTCTTTCTTGTGAAACGAATGAAAGATAACACATACAAAGGCCCTGCTACACTCGCGATCCCATACATACCCCCGACAATCCCAGTATATAGAGGTCTTCTCCCCAATGGCACCGAGATCGCGATAATCAAAATAGCACCCGAGAATAGACCAGCTGCTCCAATCCCGGCAATCGCTCGACCAAGTATAAGTCCCAATGAATTCGGAGTTACACCGCAAACCAAAGATCCGATTTCGAAAATGACCAATGCTGAAAGGAACACCCATTTGATAGAGCAGAAGGTGTAAAGCTTTCCGAAGACCAGTTGCATTGAGCATGTGGTGAGGAAATAAGCGCTACCATACCAGCCGACATCGTCGAGCGTATGGAATTGACCTGTGATATGAGGAATGGCTGTCGCGATGATTGTGTTGTCCTGTAGAAAAAGAAAGTCAATATTAAACCTAGTCCCGGAGAGTTGAATTGTACTAACCAGCGCCATGCAGAAGATTGCAAGGCAGAGAGCTGTGACGATCACGGCTAGTTTCATCGGCGATGGGTAGGTTTCTTGGTCATCGTGAACTGACTCTTTTTCAGACATTTTGCAGGAATTCGATTGTTTTATTGTAGAAGAACGTAAAGAAAGGAGCTTGGCGAGAGATCCCTAGTCCGTTTTTTATACGTGTCGCGCTTCTCGGATTCCAACCTCGTCCGAATCCGAGATAGCTAGGGTTGTCAGAACCGTCCGAAACGTCGAACATCAGTGAATTATTGAAAGTGCTTATTGAAAGCGACCCACGAGAGCATTCTAGGCAGACGAACTTGCTGATTGCCAAAGCTGGCTATGTTACCCCTGAAGCAAACGTGTTCTAGTAGATCAATGAGACGGCTTTGCGGTAATTATATCTGGATTTTATTCGCTGCGGATTTGAATGGTGAATATTTTATAGCAATTGTTTCCTCTCCTTCGTTGCATAAAATATACAACGAGGAAAGAAAATGGTCAAATCGAGGTTGTTCACTTGGGGGTTGTTTTCGTTTCATTCATCGCTACCGCAAACCGTGATTACCGGTGTCAACTTCAGCCCAAACCTTTCCAAACTCCACATGAAACTTCGCGTATGGAAGTTACAATGCTGGGTTGCTGTTAGGTTCACCTAGAAAACATGTACTGCAAGCATGGAACATCATCTCCATACGGAGGCTGCTCTCGAACTATGGAACTGGGTCGGCGAGAAACATGCTATCACTCGATGCCTTTCGAGATGGTTGTATGAATTGTCGGAAACTAACGCATTTTGATAATGAAAAGCGTCTCCGAAATAAGGTTAACTCCAGCTAAGCTTTTTGCGGCTGTGAGACCTTTTATATATTCCCGTTCTTGTGCGCCCGTTTCTCTCGGGGTATGTCGATGGAACATAATAAGCCCTGCATCACGTTACAATCTACACCATAGAGGCGTTGAATTATTTTAAAACTCTCAGCCAATAGACGGACGAAACCATGAATTAGATATGACTGCTGTAGAACTATTCTGTAACCTTAGCTTTAGCCCGAGGTATGTGACGAAATCGTTGATCCTTTGTTCCGAAGTTTCCTACTTGTAAAGTGAGAGTGGTTCTAAATTAATGCCTGGCAATATGAACCAATGAGAGAGTTATGAACCGGTGGCATACTTAGTCGCCCGTATGCTGTAGCAAAGCTGTAGTCCGTGTGATAGAAAAAGACGCGAAGACTGGCAAGTTCGAGAGGCCACACCTCACTGTACGCATCATGTACATGTCGTTTGTCTTCAAAAGGAATAACCAGGAAACCTACGATAGCCACGTGGACACCGGCCGCCTCTAGGAACAAATTTTGGAGGCTGTCGAGATCAGCTAGTGTGCCTCGGGTTGATATATCGGCCAAAGTGCTCATTGTATTTATCGGGCGATCGGGG